>VDFB02274331.1:0-47492 GCA_007258455.2 Sequoia sempervirens | reverse complement strand
ATGTCAAAGCAAATGAACAAGATTATTTTTATTGATGTCAAAGATGTATAGATGAGATTTTCATTGACATCATTCTTGTTGTTGATGTCATTAATGTCAAAGCAATATCAAAGGTTAAAGGAAATCAATTGAAGAACATCGAATAAAGACCAAAGGCCACTAATCATTTCAAGGGAAAACCATATTATTTCAAGGTAATTAAAGACAAGTTTAAGAATGATAGCCAACCCCATTTCTTATTGAAAATTCAAATTCAAATAGAATTTAATAAGACTAGCTAAACCCTCTCATAATTGGGCGCTCTCTTAGCATTTTAGAATTATAAATTTAAATTACAAATGTTGGCCGACTTCATGGAAAAAAAGAACACATAACTATATTTAATTCACCCAAGTTAATGAATATATTTTAAGAGAAGTAGATAATATCCAAAGGAAGTGATGCATTTGTGAGAGAGCAACAAATTTAATAAAGGAAGAGAGCATCATTAATACAAAAACCATTACCTTAAGCAAACATTGCATGAAGAACAGTTAAGATTATTAATTAACAATGATTACATTTCATAAGGCAATAAGTAAAATTTAAAAGGTTATGAATCAATTAACAAAAGGAAAGGAATTAATAAGTGCAATGATTAATATACTCTAAAAGGTAGAGATTAACATATAAAAGATGAATGAAGATATTAGTAATTAATAAAGAAGCAATTAAGGAAAAAGTTTAGCAACTATGGTATTTCATATAAAGCAGCGATTACTATGTGTTAGTGTTTCAATTCACACCTTTGGAATGTAGATTGGAAATGGATAGCTATGCACAATTGAACTTCTCTTCAAACTAGGAGGGGAAGCTCCCTCTTCATTGATGATGCTTAGAAAGAATACTAAACTACTTGCCAAACTTTTTATTCTCAGCTAAGAGCACAAGGTTATAAAAATATTTGCACAGTAGCTAATGTTTTCTCTTTTCTAAAACTTCAAACTACAACTAGGCCTACTCTAAAGATGCTTTTGACAACACAAGTAAACTTAGAGCTTGAGAATCAGAAGTAAACAAGGAATGATTTGATTGACACATAAACTTAAATAAAATTTGTCCCAGATAACACCTAAAGACTCATTGTACTTATGAGATGTAAGCTGAAATAAAGACTATGCAAGTAAATACGTAAGACAAAGTAAAGAATGAGATTGAGATAGTAGATCAAAGAAAAATAGGCATAAGATTTTATTCCTCAAATTTCCAACAACAATTACACTAGATACAGATTGAACAATAATCTGCAGCAAAGACAGGCTTGCAAACTTGATCTTACACAAAATGAACAAACACTGAATAACAAAGTTGCAAGTAAAAGTAGGCTCAACAATTTTTTATCACAATAACAGTTGAAAATAAATGGGCAAGGTTGCCCTTATTTATACACAAACAAGGAGTAGGGAACCCTAAAATATCCTTGCTTTTACAACTAGACTTGAAAACATGCAAGCTTTATTTCTAAGGCTAAACAAAAAATAACTAACAACTAAACAACTGCTAAATTCAGTTAACTGATTTAAAAGAAAGAAAATTTCCAACTATACATTTGATATTTCACAAAGAATAGATATGCATGAATGAGAACAACAAATTTAACTTGGAAAAGACATCAAGTTAACTGTTGCTTTTTGAGTTCTATTCTTGATCTAGGTGGATCCAAAATACCTGCAAAATTCACAATCTTAGAATCTCACAAAACTAGCTTCATCGCATAGAGCTCACCAACACGGTTATGATGCAACTTGAACGGGATCAAAAGGAGTCTATATGCAGAAGTTATGCATAGTCAAAGGTCTGGTCAAACAGGCGAATCGAGGGGCCAGAAAAAAGGTCAAAATTTGATCATCTCAAAATGAAATAGAAATGATGCCAAGTTGTAGTGCTCGTCACACTGATTTCGGAACTATATTCGGTTTAAAAAACGAAGCTTGTATGTGAAAGTTATGGCTAGTCAAAAGTTTGACTTTGGTTAACTTTGATGACATCAGCATGGTGACGTGGCAGGTGGTGACCGGGCAAGAGTATATGACATGGGATAAATATGGATTAAACCATATTTGTTTAAGAAAAATAATATGGTTTAAAAATTAAAAGAAAAAAGGAGGATTTGGTGGGATTTTATCCCTTAAAATCCTCTTGCCTTGCCCATAAAACAAGGAGAGGAAAAAATCCTATAAACTCATATTTCAATAATATAACCCCTAAATTATAACCAAAACCCTTTTTATTAGTAAAAGCCCAAAAATGTGGAATTAAAAGGGGCTTAAAATGAAATTTAAAAAAATATTTAAGATATTAAAAGGGGTATTTTGTAAGGCTCAAAATTATAAGAGCCATGAATTAAGGGATTTAAATCTTTAAAAATAAATAAACAAACCAACCCAAATTCTTAATGTAAGGCTTGAATTATAAAAGCCAATAATTCAACAGGTTGTGTATAGTTATGAAATCTTTTTAAGGATTATGTCAAATTAAGGGGATTTGGTAAAATTTTATGGTTAACCCCATTTTAGCATGTAAAAATGTATATAAGGGGGTAGCTTTGGTTTGAGAGGGCAATTGGGAATTTCCTTGGAGGAAATTAGACAAGTTTATGAACAAGGTTTTGTACTTGGGAGAAATTGGTGAAGTTTTTCCAAGAGAGAGTTTTGGGAAGTGTTGGAGAATTTTTGGAGAAGAATTACAAGGTGCTATTATACAGCAAAATTGTAATAGTGAGAGAGATTGTGAGGTATTTTATGCACAATTTGAAGCTTGGATGATGTAAAAAGGCATGTTAAAGCTTGGAATCATTAATAAAGTAGTCCAACATTGAGAAGCAGACCTAGAGACATAGTCCTCATTGGACGAAATCTGTTATCAAGCTCGTGATCTCTATTCTTCTCTTTCGTCTTATAATTCTCTTTGGTATTTGATTCTTTGAGTTTTCTAATTATGAAATTTAAGTAATTAGTTGATGTTTCATTAATTTGGATAAAGAATCAGGTGAATTCCATTTCCTGTAATTTCAACGGTTAAACAACATAGTCACACAATTTTGTCTAGATAGGGAAAATGTTGTAATTAAGATTAATTTACAAGTGAATTTGTAAACCTCTAATTACAGATCAATTCTTAGAAAACATCATTGCCCCAAAAGGTGACTCATTCATTGATAATTTTGGCCGCTCTGCAACTAGAGTGATAACCTTTTATAAATATATCCTCTTACTTTAGCATATCTTTTTTTTACCTCGCGACCATTCTCTAACATTCCTCTATTTCTTCTATAGCTTTATGCTTATGACCCTTCTCCCGATTTTTCAATGGAAGAGTATTGTATGATGAAAATCTTGAATTTTTACTATAAACACGCCTATGTTCGAAAAAGTTTTGCACAAACTACTAAAAATAGGTTGCTGATTTTTCTCCAAAAAAAGCAGATTTCCTAAAAAAAATGAGGTATGGGTTTTGTAGATAATCTTGTTTTGAAGAGACCCAATTCGTCATATTTTGAAAAAGTTGAGGATTTCTTGAAAAAGCGCAAAAAAATAGATTTTTTGGAAATATAAATTTTCCAATCTTCAAGTAGAGTAAAAAGAAAGTGGACCCAGATCAATGAAATTTGAAAAAGTTGACCACATGTTTCTAAAATGTTATGCCCTAGAAAATCAAACCATGAAAAAGTGTGTTTCTATGCTTCCCAATCTCGAATCCACGAAGAATACTAAAAAAACACTTCATTTGAGCCTCCAAATCTTGATGAGAAGAAAATTTTATCTTTCTTCCTCTGAAAGCCAACATGCCAATTATGAAGACTAAATGCTAAAAGCTTTCTTAAATGGATTTTGGAGATGAAAAACCGCTTTCATGCAAAATCGTATAATTTTGGAGTCTATCCACAAAGATAGAAACTTTACATGCAAAATTCTGACTTTTTTAACATGTGCAACGATGAATTCCTCTTTTATAGAAAAAAAAGCATGCATGCATGAAGACATGTTTTGAAAAATAAATGATGAAAGTAGAGAAATGACTAAGGCATGGGATGCTAGGTGCCCTTCTTGGACAGGGGTGCCCAAGCTCTCATGCCTTAACCAAAATTTCATGATTTTCAAATTTTCCTCGCTTCTGCTTCTGACAAAGCCTACTTCTGACAAAGCCTGCTTCTGACTTTGGTGATCAGGAAAACTGGTATTGCAAACTAATAAACTCTGCTTGACCATGGAAGTCTCATGTTTGATCACTGCTGAAGTGATCACCATCTTCATTTTGGCATTTGACATCATTTGATTGTGATTGTAGGCCTCGGAAGTGACCCACTAAGGCTAAACTGGAAAGAAGGCATGATGGGTTGCAAAATTTTCTAAGTGTTGAAAGTCTAGGCGCCCCTCTTGGATAGGGATGCCCAAGCTCTCATTCCTGAACCAAAATTTCATGATTTTCAAATTTTTACTTTCTCTGTTTCACATGATTTCATCGAAAGCAAGTGACCCCTGTTTGAACATCGTTTCCCACCAACCGGTGAATCATAGAGATTGAAAGGTAGTTGATTTGGCAAGCCTGGTCAAAAATGAGATGAATTATACCCTCTGCTAACCCCTGACACTACATTTGATTGATTTTGTGAGAATCAGAAGCAGGTTGACGGAAGAGTTTGATGAATTCTCAAACAAGAAAAAAATAAACTAAGTTATGAAAAGCTAGGCACCCCTCCTTGACAGGGGTGCCTAAGCTTCCATGCCTTAGCAAAAAAGTGATGTTTTTTAGTTATCCTTTGATCTTCCTTGTTTTCCGTGAAATGCCACCATTTGATCTACAATTTCTGTTGTTTGATAGATCCTCAACATTGGATGATGAATCAATTGAAGAGTGTGAACATAACTAAGATGACCTCCTGCTTTTCCCAACCCTAAAAACTGCTTTTTAACTACTTTTTGCATAACAAAATTGGGTTGACGGGGAAAATTGCACATTTTTCAAAGAGTAGGAAAAATTTTAAGGCATGAGATCCCAGGTGCCTCTTCTAGAAAGGCATGCCCATACATGCTAGAGTTAGAAAATTTATGATGATTTTTTACTTTCTTCATTTTCCTTCATCACCTTCTCCAACTACATTCACCGTTTTACATGCAATGAATGAATGAAGCTGGAAAATGGATAAGGTACCAAATGCTAGGCACCCTGACTAGACAGGGGTGCCTAGGCTAGCCAAAGTTAGAATAATTTTCATAAATTTCAACTGTTTCTTCTTTTCCTTCTTCGTTCACATTCGTCGTTATGTGTGTAGCATCTAAGGCTTTGAATATAACACCTGACAACTGATAATCCTCCATTGATGACCTCAGAGCTCGTGCTTTACCTTCTCAAAAAGAAAAATAGACCTAGCAGAGAAAATATGACCTTTTGACGATTCTACCATACCAACTTGATTGAGAAGTATTTTTGACTAGTCAGAATCAGTTAAAACCCTCCAAACAAGGATTCTATTTTTAGAAAGTTTTGCTAGCATCCATTTGACAACAAACCCAAAAAAACCTTACTCAAATCTATTTTTAGAAACTTTCTATTTTTTAGATTTTTGATTTTTGACGACAATTTTTACAAGACTTTGACCATTCTTTTCAAAATGCCTTTATGAAGCAATTTGTTTTATTAGGCACAACAATTGGCTTTGTCTGGGGACCATGTCGAATACTTACGACATAGGAGAACCAATAATCTCTAGAATCTTAAGTATAAACAAGTGTCTTATCAAATGGGCATCAGAGTTAGGATCATTTCCTAATCACTTATCACAAGACTTTCCCTAAATCACCTAGGATAGGACTTCCTAAAATCACCTATAAGTTGAAACTTCCCAGATCACCTAAGAACACCTAGAAAATCACAAAAACTTCATGGAAATGGGAAACACATCATGACATAACACACACATTAAGGAAAGGGGAAACACATCATGAAAACAGAAAGGAAATTGCTCCATTCCGGAAGGAACGAAGTGCTTCATATGTTTCCCACTGTATGACAATGAGAATGGATTACAACGATGTCACTTCTGCTTGAAAGGCTTCACTTCTCATTTGATGGGTGTTGTAGGAGACAATTCCTTCGGGATGAAGATTCTCAGATCTTCATACACCTAGGAAAAGGCACCCTAACAAAAGCCAAAGTATGGCGTAAAGAGGGAAGTAGATACTAATTAGGCATCAATTTTGTTGTCGTCCATCCTCAGGATGTCTATGATGTCGAACACTTTAAACCAATCGATCACATTCCATACTCAGTTTCTATAATATTGTAGGTGATCCTTTCTAACTTGGAAATATCCTTTGATTGGCTTGTCGATCAGCTCTACATCCCCTTTAACACATAAGATTTTGATTCCCATGTCTTTGTCTTTTTTGAGGCTTAACAAAAGTACCTCTTTTTTAGCTTTAGTGAATTTCGATTGCAGGAAATATACAAATGGATGCAACTATCCTTTAGGGGAGATGATTATTTCCCCTACACTTGAACCTGTAGTTGAACAACCCCCATCAAACTGCATTGTCAATAACTTTGTATCCTCTGGCAATCTCTTTTCAAGACAAGTAATGTTTTGGTCTTTAGTTTCTATCTCTCACAATGTCACATAATTATTAGGACCTATTTCTTCTGCTGGAACAGATGACTCGAGCAATGTAGGTTGAATTGAAGCCTCTTTCTTTACATATTGTATTATTCTGTCTAGCTACTCAGGGTGATCACGAAGGTACTACAACTATGAAATCTTAACCTTGGTCTTCATCATGGAATCTACAATGTCAAAATTTTCCAAAGATGAATCTTGAGAAACCTTGACATTCTCATGTGAATTTTTAAAAGTGGAAGTTGCAACCACTTCCTTAACTTGTTCTTTAGCTTTTTGCCTATCCTCTTCTTCCTTTTTCACTTTCAAGTGTTGGGCGCATGATAACATAGGCATTGAATATCTTCCATTATTTACTACAAGAGAATAGTGGCAGAGGTCTTTTCCTTCTTCAATAATGTGTTCACTTTGAAATTATCTCAAAGCAGAGTCGCCATCAAAGTTGTCTGTCTATGGTAAGACAAAATTCAAATTTGGTGTAAGAATAATACCTGAACTAAGTGTAGGGGTGACCCTTTGGTGAAATGGTGGGGCTTCTTGACTGTAGAGCCAACAACCAAGGTTCAAACTTCACAGGGTCGCTCTCTACCGCATCAACAATGGAGTTTGCTTACCCTGGTGTTAAGGGGTGACTCCTTGGTGATTTGGTGAGGCTTCTTACCTGTAGTGCCAACAACCAAGGCCCAAACCTTAATATATTTTTTTTAAGGGGATGACCCCGCAACGTGACGGTAAGTCATGAGCCTTGTTGAGAGGGAAATCTCATGTATCAGCCTCATCCACTGCTTGTAGGAATGAAGGACCGAGATTCGAGGATGTTGCATGATGTACGAGTGTTGGTCCCTAATCACTGGTCTTGCTAGGAAGAGGATGTAGATTCAAGGTTGGATGTCATCCCAATCATTGTGTTCAAGCCATGTTGGCCCTGCAACAGGATCAAGGAGGATTTTCGCCCTGCTGTAGAGAAGGAGGTGTGTTTTCCAGCCGAGAAGAGGTGATGGCGTCAATAGACGGAGGGAGCACCAGGCACAAGGTTGGATGCCAGCGATTGGCAAGTGAAGGTGGTGGTTCAGAGGGTAGAGATGGAAGTTGGGGAGATGGTGGAGCCAACAGGAGGACATAACAAAGCCAACAGACAGAGGAAGTGTTGGAGGAGTAGGGAAGGAGATGGTTATGGAGGAGGGAGATAAGGGGAGAAGAGGATCGAAGGAGGTTGCGGGAGAGATAAGGAAAGAAAAAGTGGAGAGAAGGAAGGAGGTTATAGGTGCTCAACACATTAGAGAGATAAGGAGCTGGAGAAATAAGGAGATCTTCAGAGGGATAAGGAGATCATTGGGCACAGTGGAGAGATAAGGAGCTGTCTAGATAAAAGAGCTCATCTACGTAGTGGAGAGATAAGGATTTGGAGGGATAAGGAGATCATGATTGCTCAACGTAGTGGAGAGATAAGGAGATGGAGGGATAAGGAGATCATTTTAGAGAGATAAGTTGGTTGCACTGGAGCTTGGAGAGATAAGGAGTGCAAGGAATAGAAGGTGAGTTGGATTGAGACAGTGGTCTGGGGTTCGGTCCAGGAACTTGGCGCACAGTTGGCTTACCCATCAACGACCGTTGTTGACGGTTGTTGTTGAACCTTGACACATAGTGTTTCAGTGAGCACAATGGAGAGATAAGGAGAGATGATGGGGATGTGGTCCCCCAAAAATGTGGCCACATTGGTTCATAGCTCTAGTCAAAAGTGCTTACGGATCAACAGAAAAAAAAAATACTTGAATTGAGTGTAGCACTAGTATATCCCATGATCTGATTCATTCTTAAATTCTCAAGACATGTACAAGTATGTGCACTCAGGAAAGAACAAAATAAATTTTTATTTTGTGCAGCTTCAACTGTTGGTCTTGGTGGAGGTGCTGGAAACCGCGACCTGTAATTATTGAAAAGCTAAAAAAAATTTATCTTAAGCTGATACAACTACTAAGGTTGATACTATTGTTGAGGTTGATATTGTGGTGGTGGTAGTGCAAGCATCTAATTGTCTACCTTTTGTAGCAGTGGATCTGCAAAACTCTAAACTAGAGGCTTGATTGAATCCTTCTTCATCTTGCCAGAGGTAATCATATTATCCTCCAACTCGATGGTGTGTTCTTGCACATCTATCAATTCTATTTCTTTTGACATCTTCAGGAAGAAGGCTATCTTCGATGGAAGAGAATTTATGAAACAACTCATCAAAATCTCTGATGATGGATTAAGTGTAGAAGAAATTTGTGTAACAAGATGATTAAATCTTGCTAAAAACTCCCTCATGGGCTCGTTGTGCTCCATATTTGAATTTGCAAGTTGGGAAAATAATAGATGACTATCTTCAATGGGCTTGAATCTTGCCAAAAAATTCTTTCTCATAGTTTCCTAGCTTGTAATATTGCCTAGCTCCAGGTGATTGAACTAGTGGAAAACATTCCCAACAAGAGTCTCCATAAAGAGGTGGACTATGATGTCTTCATGTGCCACATGCAACACGTCACAACCCGTTGTGAATGCAGAGATATGTTCATCTGGGTGTTGACTCCCATCGCTATGAAACTAAGACAAGTGCTTCTTTGACCCTTTAGGTAACTCATGATTTTCCTGCAAATCCAAAGGTCCAATGTTCTTACCCAAAGGTAATTGGGGTGGACGTCTTTGATTCCTATCAAACGGTTATTGCCAACATTTGCATTATTGTTATCACCCATTGCTTCTGGCTGGATCACAAGTTCTTCTTTCTTGACTTCTTGTTCCAAATGGTCATTCCCTTGACATAAAGCATAAGCTTTCTTGAAGTTTTAAGCCTCGTGCCCCACGATGGGTGACAAAAAACTATTGGCATTTCAATTCGCACCTTTGGAATGCAAATTGGAAATAGACAACTATGCACAATTGAACTACTCTTCAAATTAGGAGCGTAAGCTCCCTCTTCGCTGATCATGCTTAGAAAGAATACTAAACTACTTTCCAATCTTTTTATTCTCAGCTAAGAGCACAAGGTTATAAAACTCTTTGTGTCATAGCTGAGGTTTTCTCTTTCTCAACTTCAAACTACAACTAGGCCTACTCTAAAGACACTTCTAATAACTCAAGTAAACTCAGAGCTTGAGAATTAGAAGTAAACAAGGAATGATTTGATTAACACAAAAACTTAAATAAACTTTCTCCTAGATAACACCTGAGGATTCATTGTACTTATGAGATGTAAGCTGAAATAAAGATTATGTAAGTAAATACATAAAACAAAGTACTGAATGAGATTGAGATAGTAGATCAAAGCAAAATAGGCGTAAGATTTTCTTCCTCAAATTTCCAAAGAAAATTACACTAGATACAGATTGAACATGAACTAAACAATAATCTACAACAAATACAGGCTTGCAAACTTGCTCTTACACAAAGTGAACAAACACTGAATAACAAAGTTGCAAGCAAAAGTAGGCTCAGCAATTTGTTATCCTCTTGCTTCGACATATCTTTTTTTTACCTCGCGATCATTCTGTAACATTCCTCCATTTCTTCTGCAGCTTTATGCTTTTGACGCTTCTCTTGATTTTTGAATGGAAGAGTATTTTATGTTGAAAATCTTGAATTTTGACTGTAAACACACCTTTTTCTGAAAAAGTTTTGCACAAACTACTAAAAATAGGTTGCTGATTTTTCTCCAAAAAAATCAGATTTCCTAAAAAGAATAAGGTCTGGGGGTGATCCCACAATACTGGTTTACAATTTTTGCCCAAACTAAACACTGAAATAATTTGTTCTAGCTAAATCTTCACTTTCAGGCACCTATAGCGGCTAAACCGTGAGGAATTTGGAGATGATGCAAACTAGTGATTTGTAACATTTTGTCTGTAGATTCTAAATATATTTTTTTCAAAAATTTTGGAATCAAATTGCACTTCTTTTCCATCTCTTCAAAGCTATTTTTTTCAAGTAAACAACATTTTTAAGGAGTGACGCCACCGTATAATGCATAACTTTTTTCCCATGAAGGATAAAATTCTTTTTTGAATTTAGATTTGTAACTACGATATCTAGTGCTTCCAATTGGTTTCATAGTGTTTTTGTTGAATATTTTTTCCTTAATCAAGTTTGTCAAACCAATTATAATTTAGACATAGGCACCGTATAACGTAACTTTTTTGTATGTATCGAAATTCTTTTTGTTGTTGGTTCAAGGACTTCAATATCTAGTGCACTCATATTTTTCAATTTTTTGATAATCTATTTTTCCACATGTGTAGAACACAAAGCTTGATTTTAAGTGAAAAACCTACATTCACAAGAAATAAAAAATAAATATAATAATTAAATTTAATTTAATTAAAATTATACTTTTTTGGAAGCTTATAAGAAGGACTACGTACAAAAAATAAATTTTAAATGAATTCATTTGATCTCCCAAAAGGTAAATCAAAAGTGGTTTTTTATCATAATTTTGATAGGTGTAAAGGAGACTTCGTTATAGGTATGGTTTAAATCTAGTGGGGTTCTATCCAAGGGGGCTTGGTCTAAGGTGGTTTGATCAAACCATCTTCAATTGGAATCCTTTAAATGAAACTTTTCAAGGCTTAAATCATTATATTTTCTAAAAATATGTGATTTTAGAAAAAATCAGGATCTCCCAGAAAGTGTAAACCACTATTGTGGTAGCACCCCTGGGTTTTGTAAACAATCTTGTTTTGAAGAGACCCAATTCGTCAGATTTTGAAAAAGCTAAGGATTTCCTAAAAAAGAGTGAAAAAAGCAATTTTTTTGGAAATATAAAAATTTCCAATCTTTAAGAGGAGCAAAAAGTAAGTGGACCCAAATCAATGAAAATTGAAAAAGTTTTGACCACCTGTTTCTGAAATGTGATGCCCTAGAAAATCAGACCATGAAAAAGCGTGCTTATGTGCTTCCCAATCTTGAATCCATGAAGAATATTGAAAAAGCACTCCGTTTGAGCTCCAAATCTTGATGAGAAGAAACTTTTATATCTCTTCCTCTGAAAGCCAACCTGCAAATTATGAAGAATGAATGCTAAAAGCTTTCTTAAATAGAGTTTGGAGATGAAAAAGCAATTTCATGCAAAACCCTATAATTTTAGAGTCTATCCATGAAGATAGAAACTTTGCATGCAAAAATTTGACTTTGTTTGCATGTGCAACGGTGAATTCCTCTTTTATAGGAAAAAAAAGCATGCACGCATGAAGACACATTTTGAAAAATAAATGATGAAAGTAGAGAAATGGATAAGGCATGAGATGTTGGGTGCCCTTCTTAGACAAGGTTTCCCAAGCTCTTATGCCTTAACCAAAATTTCATGATTTTCAAATTTTCCTCACTTCTGCTTTCGACGAAGCCTGCTTTTGACTTTGACGATCTAGCAAACTGGCATTACAAATTGATAAACTTTGTTTGACCATGGAAATATCATGTTTGTCCACTGTTGAAGTGATCCCCAACTTCATTTTGGCATTTGACATCATCTGATTGTGATTGCAGACCTCATAAGTGACCCATGGAGGCTGAACTAGAAAGAAGGCATGTCGGGTTGCAAAATTTTCTAAGTGTTGAAAGTCTAGGCACCCCTCTTGCACATGGGCGCCCAAGCTCTCATGCCTTAACCAAAATTTCATGATTTTCAAAATTTAACTTTCTCCATTTCACATGTTTTCACCGGAAGCAAGTGAGCCCAGTTTGAACATTGTTTCCTGCCATCCGGTGAATCACAGAGACTAAAAGGTAGTTGATCTAGCAAGCCTGATCAAAACTGAAATGAATTATACCCTCTACTAACCCCAAACACTGCATTTGACTGATTTTGTGAGAACCAGAAGTAGGCTAACGAAGGAGTTTGATGAATTCTCAAATAGGTGAAAAATAAACTAAGTTATGAAAAGTTAGGTGCCCCTCCTTGAAAGGGGCGCCCAGGCTTCCATGCTAACCAAAAATTGGTCTTTTTTCAGTTTTCCTTTGATCTTCATTTTCCGTGAAACACTACCGTTTGATCTACAATTTTTGTTGTCTGATAGATCCTCCACACTGGATGATGAATCAACTGAAGATCCTGAACATAACCGAGATGACCTCTTGCTTTTCCCAGCCCTGAAAAATTGCCTTTTAATTGCTTTCTACGTAACAGAGTTGGGCTGATGGGGAGAATTGCATGTTTTTTGAAGATCGGGAAAAAAAATTCTAAGACATGAGATCCTAGGCGCCCCTCCTAGACAGGAGCACCCAAACATGCCAAAGTTAGAATTTTTTTGATGATTTTCTACTGTCTTCTATTTCTGTTCATCGCCTTCTCCAACTACATTCACCGTTTTGCGTGCATTAAACAACGAAAGCTAGAAAATGGCTAAGGCACCAAATGCTAGGCACCTTGACTGGAAAAGGGTTCCTAAGCTAGCCAGAGTTAGAATAATTTTCATAAATTTCAACTTTTTCTTCTTTTTCTTGTCTGTTCACCATTCGTCGTTGTTTGTGCAGCATCGCAGGCTTTGAATTTGACACCTAGTAGTTGATAATCCTCCATTGATGACCTCAGAGCTCATGCTTTGCCTTCTGAAAAAGTAAAAAAGACCCAGTAAAGAAAACCTGACCTTTTGACGGTTCTGACCAAACCAGCTTGATTGGGAAGTATTTTCGACCAATCAAAATCAGTTAAAACCCTCCAAACAAGGATTCTATTTTTAGAAAGTTTTGCTAGCATCCATTTGACAAAAACCCAAAAAACCTCGTCTCAAGTCTATTTTTAGAAACTTTCTATATTTAGAAAATTTGATTTTTGACGACTATTTTTACAAGACTTTGACCATTCTTTTCAAAATGCCTTAATGAAGCAATTTTTTTTGATTGGGCACAACACTATGTTATTGGCAACAATTACTTTATAAAAGCAGTAATCTATGATCATCCATATAAAACCATGATTATCATCTATTTAAGGAGTGATTACCTTTGTTAATATATAATGATTATTTATGAGACTAATTATGCAACAATCATTATTATTGAAAGACAATGACCACATGAAGATGTATGAATCCATAGTGAATAAGATATAAAAACAAATCATTCAAGTGAAGAAAGTGATGAATAAAAAAAAATATCAAGGGAAGTAAAGTCGAATATCCATCAAGGAATAAAATGAATATATTAATAATAGAATGAAATTGGATATCAAGTGCAAATTAATCTGAGATATGTGAAGAAAAAGTAAGAAGAGGAGGGAAGTGTGTGGACTAAAAGACAACTCAGTCACACACTACCAAATGAATAAAAATAACAACAAAAAGTTAGATGGAATAAGTACATATTTGATAAGATCTGTAAAGGAGAACAAGAAGTTCTATCATCCAAACATAAGCATATTTTTAAGAATGAGATAGAAGAATATAGAATATGGAGCAGATATGAGTAAGTGAAGTTGAGGAAGAGTATAGAATACATAGAAGTATATAGCATAAAGACAAAGGAATATAAAAGAATAAAGTAAATGAATATTATTAGATATTTGGTTAACAATAATCAAGAGACATGTTGAAGAGATATGACTGTTAAAGAAATAGTAAATATCATTCAAGGAAGAAAAATCAATGGCAGATATATCAATCATGGAGTAAATAAGAAGGTAATTATGGAGTCAATAAAAAGAAGATTTTTATGAAGGAGATGGATATGTCCATTAGTCGTTGAAGGTGCAACATCCAAAAGTGGAAGCTAGTTTTGTTTTGGAAGTTGGTGCTTCCTAAAGGAGAGATTGGTGCTCTTGCTAAGTAGGTTCTTAGTCGTAGGGGTTGGTGCCTACAAATTGTGGGGATTGGCATCTCTAGTGGGTTAGTGCTCACAAATTTTATAAGAGGGAATTGGTGTCTCCTATAGGTTGATGCCTACAAAGATTGTAAGAGATATTTATATAAAAAGCAATATTTTGCCATGGTTTTCTCCCGTAAGGGTTTCCACGTAAATCTTGGTTTTCTTGTGTTCTTAATTGTCAAGATCTTGCATGGTTATTATTGTTATGATTGATTAAGTTTAAATTGGTAAAAGTTTGTATTATACTAATTCACCCCCCCTCTCAGTATAATTGTGTGCTCATCATTTGTTTCCGTTGAAGTTTAACTCTCTTAAGGATTTTTTATGAAGTAGCCCTACATGCATATGATAACAAAAGATAACAAATGTGTAGTCCAAATATCCCTACACAATGATTGGGATTGGGTTGAATGTATGAACACCTCACTACAACATGTAGTATCATAAAGTGAATAAAACAATGAACAACCCATGAAAAAGGATATTTATATAACCTTTTGTAGTCCATGAAACTCAATCTATGAAAGGACTAGTTTATCATGGCAATAGATAAAGTAACATATAATACAATAGTTCAATGAAATTCCTAGGATCATGAGACAAACACCAAATGGAAAATAAAGTTCTTAACAGGACAATCTTGTTATGTAAAAGGCCAAACAAGAAGACTCATGATAGTCAAGGGTTTGCAAGATAGAAGGATTGTAGGAAGAATACCTTATCAACATAGTAGTGACAAAGAGGAAAATCAAAGGATGGCATTGTCTAGAGGAAGCACAAGGGGTGTATAAGTTTGAAGTACTAAAACCTTACCACTATGAACAATGTTATGAGGGATTTCAATGACAACATGTTTGCTATGTTGAATACTAGAGTGCTCTCTCATAGTCATGACATTACCTATTCCTTAAGTCTAGGGGGATCATGCTAGCTATTTCAAAGTTGGCTTGTGGAAAGCCAAGGATATGACAAACCTTTAAGATCGTTATTGTTCATGTATAACAACTCTTGTGTCAATGCATTCCATCTTACAATGACAAGGCAAGTATGTCAGACAAGGCAGAAGCAATCAAAGAGAAACACAAGATAAGTTTCAAGGGGCATTGGTCTACTAGCCACAAGTATCTTACAATATTCTACACACCTAGTTGGCATAACACAAAACCTTTGGCAAGTTTAAGTAAGTGATAGTCCTCAAAGTGCACATAAAAAGGATTAGTATGACAATCATAAGGACTAGATGCCAAGATCATGTGTGTAGTGAAGAGTGCTTGGTAGGATGAAGATGCTTCTTTAAGAATTTTTTGTACATGACAATGCATTATGTACATAGTATAAAGAAAAGAGGTCATGAACTACATAAGTGGCAGTCCACATGAGGAAGATTAGTCAAGTGACAAGTGATAATGTTGTTTTCAAGATACCAAAGGTGATGATTGACAGCATGTTGAAGAATAATTGACAAAGAGGATATTTGGTTTGTATACTTAAGGACCTGTGTATTTGAAGGTAATGGTATGGCTAGTATTGTTAAAGAACAATCCTATTATCATAATGATAAAATATTTTCATGGATCATGCAACATATGGCAATCATATTCCCTCAAAAAAAGTGAAAAGAAGTCTAGAAGTGAAGGGGTATTTTAAGAGACTAGAGGATAGTCTAAAAAATTGCATTTAGGCCTCAAACACAAATGAAATGCCATGATAGTTATGAATCAAAGGACAAACCATCATAGTTATCTTCATTATGTACATGCATGATAGACATGAAACATTCAAAGGATAAAATTTTCTTGACTAGCATAAGAGCATAGTTCATGAAGTGAGCAAAGGAATGGTCTACAAAAAGGAAAAAAATATGATAGTAAAACAAGATGGCAAGGGCCCTATCTAAAATCCTTCATGGACAATATGGTGAAAAAAAAAGTTTGATAGAAGAGAGAAATGATATCTAGAGAACTAACAAGACAAAATATGCATAAAGGGGAATATTGTGCTCATAGAGCATTCATAAGAAATAATCATGAGTGTACACAAAAAACCAAGCTACAAAGCTTGAAGTGCATAATTAGTAAGAAAGTAAAAGGCAAGGAAACTTTACCATCAAAGAGTATAATCATGTATAGATCATAGTGACAGGAAACCAAAAGGTGTATGGGCAATTAAAGGTGACAGTCTATGTGCTTATTGCATAACATTTAGAAAGGACAAGCATAATGAAGATGAATAGAGGTAACTAAATTTTTTTGGTAAGAATATGAAGATGAAAACACCATAAATGAATGACACATGTGTCAAGGAGGTCCTAGAAACTCTCCCAAACCCTAAAAGGTTCTAACCATATCAATTAGGTGTGTAAGGTTCAAGACCCTAAACTATCTCACGAAAATAAATAATATTTTCACATAAATATAGAAATTAAATGAAACATCTTCAACAAATACAAATGACATATTACATATCAAATGCAAAAGTGCCTAATCTAGAATATTAAACTTACACGAAATAAGGTACATCGTCACATGAAGAATTATCTAGGCAAGTATTATAAAGTACAAGATATAATTTATGCAAGAATATGACTTAGGATCTCATGCCCATTTGGTCATAATAATACAACTAAAGATACAAAAGAAACATAATCACTAGAGTCTCTGACCACGACTAGCCACAATAGTCATCGTCTTTGAACCAAGAGATGAGAAAATGGCTCAAGCACTTTTTTCACCCAACCACGAAGCTTACGCTTCCTCAAAATTCTTAACATGAAGAATACTCGGCCCTACACGAGAAGTATAGCAACCTATAAATGACTGGTAGGATGGAATCTAGTGCAACCTGATTTATCTACATGCATTTCACATATGAACATGCTATGCCCTACTATTAGGATATGGCAGAGAATAAAATAACATCCATCTATTTCAATGGTACACATAGATTTGGCCAAAGTAATTAAACTATAAACAATAGGTAGATCTAGAAAATAAAATATAATCCCCTCAGTCCATATTTAGCACCTGTCTCGGAAGGTAAAGCCAAATCACATATAGAAGATAACTACTTTCCTCATGAAGATAATATAACATGCATTTATCCGATGATCATAAAAATAAATAACCCTTTTCTTTTCATGCAAAATGATTATATGAAGACCTTTTGTTATTTCAATCCTTTCATGCATAATGATGGTTAAATGTATAATTGACATACAATTTGATTATTGACATGCAACTTGATTATTGACATGCAATTTAGTTTTTAACTAATGATATTTCTCAATTTCATGCAATATTTAATGTATATGGAATGCTAACTATAATTAGACCATTGATCTGTTGATTGGAAATAAAATAATCAGATCCATAACAATTAAATGATAGTTCCATATATTCATTTTTACAATTTTACTATGGAATCATCACAACAGAAATAAAATGTTTACCAATATTAAATTCATGGAAATTACACTATATTTATATATACTACTATTTAAATATGTTAAGATTACAAAATAACACAGTGGTTTTATAACAACAATAAATAATTTATATATGATTACAACCATGATCTGTTCATTAATTCGGGTATAATAAACTCATACTATATATAAATACTATACATTTTAGTATAATCAATATAATTTTAGCTCAAAATAATTACCTCTCCACCTTCAACTCCAAGCACAACAAGGCATAATCCTACTGATACAGTGGATGTTATAGACTGATTCTTTGCTAGTTAATGGTCTAAGAGAACATTGCTTGCATTCATAGGGTACCCAGCATAAATCACTTCCAGTGTCAAGTGCTACCATTAAGCTCACATTTGGTGTTCCCACTTGGACCACAATGTAATACAAAAATCCCAAAGTATTGTGAAAAATATGCCTCCTCTATTGGTGTTGTGAAACCCAGCAATAAATTCACTATTGTTTAAACTCAGGGATTTGAATAACAGAAACTGAAACAAAGAACTAAAGCATGCACAAAACCATTCACTAAAATACTGAATGCAGCAGAAAATTAGAGAAAACTAATCACACTTGACACAGTGATTTACCCTGGAAAACCCCTAACTTTGGGAAAAAACTAGCATCCAATGAGAGATTTTATTATAACAGAAAAGAAGAGATTTACAATAACTGCCAGAACTTGGCATCCATATCAATATTGCAATCCTAGATAATATTTCTACTCCTTCTGATCACTCCAATCTCCCTTTCTCTTGTGTCATTCCTGGAAAAAAGACTTCATCTATATCTACAACACTCACATCGATCTCCCTTTTATAACCTCTCATCACCTACGGTGGAGTAGAGATTAACAAAGAAAACAAAGTAAAGTTGTTTCCTAAAAAGGAAATTTTCCAAACTTGGCAAGTGCGTTGCAAGATAAGGAAGATAAAAAATCAGGAAAGTTAGAGATGTTTATCTCCACAACTGCTCCAGCCTGGGTGACACGGTTCCAGGCTGGAGACACCTCTGAGATACATTTTCAACACTCCCTCTTAGAGAGGAAGGTGTTCTCTACTACACCTAACTTGTCCCTAAAGAAGACAAACTTGCTTTTCATCAAGGCCCTTGTTAAGATGTCTACAACCTGCTCATCTATAGATATATACTATAGTCGAACTAATCCACGCTGTACATAATCCCCAATAAAGTGATATCTGATGTCAATATGCTTTGACCTGTCATGAAACACAGGATTCTTAGAGAGTTTTATGCAACTTTGATTATCACAGTGAATGATGGTCGATTCTAGCTCCTGACCAAACAATGCCACTAACAACTTCCGAAGCCATATGGCCTCACATGTTGCCATGCTTGCTGCCATGTACTCTGCTTCCGTAGATCTTAATGCAACAGACTTCTGTTTCCTACTATACCAAGAGACAACCCCTGATCCCATGCTGAAACAACACCCTGAAGTGCTTTTCCTATCTACTGCATTACCAACCCAGTCTGCATCAGTGTAGCCAATCAACCTGACACCATCACCCCGAGTATATCTCAACCCATACTCAACTGTACCACGTAGATACCTCAACACATGATTTGTTGTTGTCCAATGTACTCTCTTTGGTTCTACCATGAACTGACTAAGAGAGTTGACTGCAAAGCAAATGTTTGGTCTTGTATTGACCAGATACATCAATGAACCAATAAGCTGTCTATACAAGGTGGGGTCTACTGCCTCCTGCTTTGATGCATTGATCTTCTGCCAATTTGTAACCATTGGTGTAGACATGGGTCTACAGTCCAGCATTCTGAATCGCTTCAATATTTCCATAGAATATTTCCCTTGACCAAGGAAAATATCTCCCTCTGTCTGCCACACCTCTAGTCCCAGAAAATAGTGCATCAACCCCAAATCCTTCATCTCGAACTTTGCTACTAGGTCCCTCTTGCAATCCTCTATGAGCCTTGGTGAACCAGTCATAAATAAATCATCCACATACAAAACTAGGACGAGTGGTTCACCCCCCACCATGAGATAGTAAAGGTTGGATTCTGCCTCACTCTTCATGAATCCCATGCTTTGTAACTAGCTATCTATGCGCTCATACCATGCTTTGGGTGCTTGCTTAAGTCTGTATAGTGCTTTCTTTAACCTACAAACATGAGAGTCACTCCCATGTGCCACAAAACCTTCTGGTTGTTCGATGTACACCTCTTCCTCTATGATTCTGTTTAGGAAAGTCGTCTTAACATCCATTTGATGGATCTGCCATCCCATTTGTGCTGCTAATGAGATCACAACTTGTATGGAAGTATATCTGGCCACTGGAGCGAATGTCTCGTCATAGTCAATTCCCTCCTTTTGAGAGAACCCCTTGGCCACGAACCTGGATTTGTATTTCTCTATGCTACCATCTGCAACATGCTTGATCTTATAGATCCAACGAAAACCAACCACTGCCTTATCTAAAGGCCTTGGCACTACCTCCCAGACATCATTCTTCATGGAGTAGTACTCCTCCACCATGGCATCCTACCAAACCTGCTACTATGCAGCATCCTAATAATTGGAAGGCTCACTGTCAATGAGCTCACTTATTAATGCCACATAATTTAAATATTTAGTTGGTGGTCTCTTCTCCTTGTCACTCGTTCTAGGAGCTCCCATAAACTCCTGAGCATCTCGCGCAATCTGAGTTTCCACTCGGCTAGTCTTTCTCCCGCCGGTAGGAGTAAAACCAATAGATGGAGCTTGTTGTTCCTTATTCTGCTACTCCTGATCCTGTGGACTCAACTCACCCAAGGTACCTATATCTGCATTTGTTCCTATCATAGTGCCCTATTCCTGAGACTCCTGATCCACTTTTGGAGCTTCAATCTGTTGACTCTGCTCAACTATTGGCAAATCCTGAGATTTTCTGAAGGCTTTCTCCTCCAGAAACTTCACATCATGTCTCACTATGATCCTCCTCGTCCTTGGAATAATGATCTTGTATGCCTTGAAGGTTTCACTATATCCAACAAAGAAACCTTTCTCTGCAGTCGAATCTAACTTGGTTTGTTTCTCTGATGGTACATGACAGTATGTTATACTACCAAAGATCCTAAAATGTCTGACCTCAGGCTTCTTCCCTGTAAAGGCTTCTTCTGGTGTCATTTTCCCCAAAATCTTATGAGGTTCTCTATTCTAAATATAGATTGTTGTGCTACAAGCCTCTACCCAAAGATACTTAGGAAAATCTTGATCAAACAACATGGCCTTGGCGGCTTCAACAATTGCCCTGTTCTTATGCTCAACAACCCCATTTTGTTGTGGGTTGTAGGGAACAGTCCACTCTCTCTTGATTCCTTCTCTGGTGCAGAACTCTAGGAAGGCTTTGCTTTTATACTCACCCCCATTGTCTGTCCGAAGAACCTTGATCTTCCTGCCTGCCATATTCTCCACAAGAGCTTTGAATTCTTGGAAGCAACTAAAGACCTCATCTTTGGCCTTCAAGAAATATATCCAGGACTTCCTGGAGAAATCATCAATGAAGGTTACGTAATACTCATAACCTCTCAAAGACTGAGTAGACATGGGACCACAAATATCAGAATGTATCAAGTCAAGAACACCTGTACTTCTACTGTCACTTCTAGGAAAGGTTGCCTTTGAAAATTTCCTGAGTGCACACCCTTTACATGCGTCACCATGCTCTGCACTCAACTTTGGAATTCCTGTCACGGTTTCTCTGAGAAATTTCAATGCCCCATGGTGTGTATGTCCCATCCATCTATTCCATAGCTCTCTTATTTCCTTGCTGCTATTACTGCTCACTAGTGCCTTTGGAGTTTCAAACTGCAATGTGTATAAATTGTCACTTCTAACTCCAATTTGTTTTTCCTTCTTCCAGTCCTTGTGTTTTAAATACACCTTTTGTCCTTGAAAGAGTACGTTGTACCCTTTGTCTTCAAGGGCAGATACTGAAATTAGATTCATGCACATCCCTGGCACATGCAATACATCTGTGATCTTAATATCACTGCTTGACTCCCTCTAAAATGAAATAGTCCCTCTCCCAACTGGACTGCATGTGGACTTGTTTCCCATTTTTATCTGGAAGCCTATTTCTTTTGCTTTGTAGTTGGATAATTTTTCTCTAACTCCTGTCATATGGCATGACGCACCACTGTCAATATACCAGACCCTTGTAGTGCTCGAGCTAGATAAGCAGTTTAGAAGAGCAAACTCATTATCTAGTCTAGAGGATAGCTCATCAACATCCGCTAAAGTTGTTGTCTGCTTCTTCTTCTTGTCTCCTTTCTTCTGATTCAAACATTGACTGACATAATGTCCTAGCTGATCACAACCATAACATTTTATTTTACTCAAGTCTTTCTTTTTCTTCTTGTCTCCTTTTGAGGTACTCACTGCTTGAGCCTTTCTTAGTTGCGCCTTTGCTGGAAAGAGCAACATTCTCTTCCACCTCACCCTTATGACCACTGTTGCTTCCTCCATTAACATAGCTCATTCATAACTCTTCTTGAGTGAAATCAGGCCACAAACGATCCCAATCAGGAATATCTTGTCGTCCGGATACAACTTTGACAAAGATGTCCCAATCTTTTGTGAATCCTGCCAATGCAATCCTAACAACCTCATCATCTGGTATTGCTACCCCAACAGTTACCAACTCATCTTTTACTGTTCTGATCTTGGTAAGGTAGTCCACAACACTCTCCCCTTTCTTCATTCTAGTGTTTCTCAGCTTATCCCTGAGAATCAACTACCTGTTCAAATTTGAACTCTGGTATAGATTGAGTATGGCATCATACATATTTTTGCAGGTGTCTAAATCTGTAATATGATGAACAAGGTGATCCTTGACCCCATCCATAACAATGCGTCTAGCTTTGGCATCTTCTTTCTGGTAGGTCGCCAGTAGCATAGCATCTGTCGAAACAGAAATGGTAGTGGTTGCATATTCCTTCAGACCATTCTCCTCCAATAACAGAAGAATTCTTGCTTTCCACATGCCAAAGTTTGAAGCCCCCTCAAGTTTGTCTGAATCTCTTAATCCGACTGTTGCCATTACTGAAACCCTTGAACTTAAACCTCCCTGAACACAAAAAGAAAATCGAAACTTGCACTTGTGTGATTAAACCCTAGTTTTCTCTTTCAAAGTATTTGCTCTTATACCATGTGAAAAATATGCCTCCTCTATTGGTGTTGTGAAACCCAACAATAAATTCACTATTGTTTAAACTCAGGAATTTGAATAACATAAGTTAAATTATTGAAACAAAGAACTAAAGCATGCACAACACCATTCACTAAAATACTGAATGCAGCAGAAAATTAGAGAAAACCAATCACACTTGACACAGTGATTTACCCTGGAAAACCCCTAACTCTGGGAAAAAACCAGCATCCAATGAGATATTTTATTATAATAGAAAATAAGAGATTTACAATAACTGCAAGAACTTGGCATCCACAGCAATACTGCAATCCTGGATAATATTTCTACTCCTTCTGATCACTCCAATCTCCCTTTCTCTTGTGTCATTCCTACAAAAAAGACTTCATCTGTATCTACAACACTCACATCGATCTCCCTTTTATAACCTCTCATCACCTACGGTGGAGTAAAGATTAACAAAGAAAACAAAGTAAAGTTGTTTGCTAAAAAGGAAATTTGCCAAACTTGGCAAGTGCGTTGCAAGATAAGGAAGATAAAAAATTAGGAAAGTTAGAGATGTTTATCTCCACAACTGCTCTAGCCTGGGTGACACGGTTCCAGGCTAGAGACACCTTTGAGCTACGTTTTCAACAAGTATCCAATCAGAATGTCTTGTTTCCATCCACAAAGGTGAGTGATTGACAATTTAGCAGATTTCAACCATGGCAAATATTGTCATGATGATAAAGTGTATTGTAATATTCTTTGCTTCCCTTTATGGGCCAATCCTCTATGTTTATTCCATGTTTTAGATTCATCCATGTTTTTATTTGTTTAGATAATTTATGATGCATCTTTCCCCCGCTTCTACCAATCTAAATAACTACAACTAAATAATCTTCTTCCCCCACCCACCCCATGCCGCTTCTAATTTCAACGCCACTAACCCAATATTACTTAACAATATACAGGATGGCATATTTTGTAACTTAGTAATTTGTATGACTGTTGATTCCCTCGTATAGATTAATGTATACCTATCTTATTACAACCTATGACCTACCCCATGTGATGGTTAAGTTCTCTTTGCATTGCCAATTAGGCCGCGCTAATTGCTAAAATGATTAGTATTCGTTAGGCGAGAGGATTTAGTAGTTGTGCACCTTACCTTCACGCTTCTCAAAATCCTATATGGAAATTTCAAATCACTCTCAATATTTTATAGTATCTTACTTGGCAAGTCCCCTGCTTATAATTTTCGTTTCAGAACCACATCATCAAATATGATGCCACATCAGCATGCTTTTTGTCAAGGTGTCCAAAAAGACCCAAAAAAAAAGTGAGACCAATACTTGTGCATTCACAGCATGGTTAGTTGAGCAATGATGTATCATCGCATGATTGGTTGCTTTTTAGATCAAAGGAATACATTTTGTTTAATTATGGGTAGTCAAGTCACAACTATTGAGCATTATATAAACAACTACTATCACAACTATTGGGCATTATATAAACAACTACTATCAAAACTATTGAAACATGCTCACCTATTGGGTCCTCTCCCCTATATTGCATGATTTCCAAGTAAGATTGAATGTCAATCATTCTTTTTTATTTTTGGAACTAAACTTTCACCTCATGCAAGGATCGCATGATTTATCATGCAGACTTATTTTATTTTATTTTTTTTGTTTTTATTTTACTAGTAAACTATTTATATATTTATATATAAATTATGATATCATTATTATATATAAATATAAATTATAAGATTTATTATTATCAAACATTTGAAAAATAAAATCTTTTATTTTTCCAATTAAGTTAATTTTTACAAATAAAACAACCATAAGACAGTCATTATTTAAATCATAACACACATTAGGCAATAACGTATTCATGATAACACAATGCATAACATAATCATTCACAATGTCGGATGAATGCAACTACATGAGTGTGTGCATAGGATTTTCATTATGTTGACTATTGTCGAGCGGCTAGGTCATCTCTACCTCAACTATGTTCTCGCCTTCAACCTGATCCTGCATTGATTTGCACTCAATATCTCATCAATAGGTTAGCTCATAAAACCATAATCAATAATTGAAATAGTCATATCATAATAATTCCTCATTATTTTAATCACAATAGCATGCATTTTAAAGATAACATCTAATTTATCATCCACAAAAACACATTAATGTATGCTTCAAACACATATTGTCCAATGGTCTCATCCAGATCCATTTATTATCTAATAAATTTTATGCAAGCAAAATCGAGATGGGACAAGATGTTTTATTAACATGTTTGAGGGAGGTTATGGCAGTTTGGAGGAGTGATGAGTAGTTGGAGGGCATCTAGGAGCATTTTGGTGAGTTGGACCACATGTAAGAAGATATAGCAGACAATTGAATCAATTTGAGGGTCATTTCCAATCTAGGGACATCTTCAACTAAAAGAACTTAAATCCATCAAGAATCTCTTTAACCACCTTCAACAACCAACATTTAAAAGAGAAAAATAAGGAGCCAACTCAATTGTGTGCCCAAGGAGAGTTGAACAAGCAAACTAAAGGTAAGAAAATGCATTTATGATCTAAAAAAACATGTTGCTAGTTCTTAGGAAGCTATTGGACGACTAATAGAGACACTTAGTGATATCTAATAATCTCAGTTCTTGAAAATTT
Organism: Sequoia sempervirens; assembly: GCA_007258455.2. Taxonomy (NCBI): domain Eukaryota; kingdom Viridiplantae; phylum Streptophyta; class Pinopsida; order Cupressales; family Cupressaceae; genus Sequoia; species Sequoia sempervirens. The sequence continues at coordinate 21,687 of VDFB02274331.1, read as the reverse complement.
TTGACGTGTTGTACCTTCAAAAAAAATATTTCCAACAAATATATTGTTTTGTAACTCAAAAAAATCAATCTTGAAGGCTGAAACATGTAAGACTTCATTTTTCAAAGCAATATTAGTCATTTCAGACTATGTACTACTCTAATACACCTTTTGAGCAATAAAATTTAGTATTTAGCTTTCTCATATATTGTTATATTGTATGCAATATGATGATTGATGCATGTTTTTTATGATTTACATGAAGCCCTTAAACATATGTCTCATTTTCAACACCTTCAAACAAAAAATGCATATCTTATGTAGGTTATAGCTTGTGTTATTGTGAAAGCAATTGTTAGTTGTGAAGAACATTTCATTTTTTCCTTCTAGAATTGTCAACAATTAAACCTTTATATAAAATACTAATACATGAGCATGCAAAAACATTGAATTTGTGCCTTAAACAACTGAACTATTAAAATAATTGGTGTCAAAAAATAGTAGCATAGGTCTTAGTATCAATTTGGTGCATCACCTTTATAGTGATTAGGTTCATTTTATGTCTTTTCTTCCCCTTTTCCTTAGTAGAACAATAGTAGCATAGATTAGTTTAGTTGAAGTGCCAAGGGAATTAACCCTCTCTAGAGGTTGATCTTTGATTATCAAAGCCCACACTTTGAGAGGTCTTCACATGCTTCACTAGATAGCTAAGCTAGGTGCTTAGCAAGGATGCATATCCAAGTGATAACAATTGGTAAAATAAACTTAGAGAATATTTGGATTTTGGTTTAAAATGAAATTAATGTGTTAGTAAATGCTCAATTTTGGCTTCATACATATGTGGTCTTTTGTGTCTTTCTTCCATGTTTAGGGATTGTGTGTTGGTGAGAATCCACCACAGGGTGGTTTCTTTTTTGTTCTCCCTTTGGTGGAAGGATAATTAGGGTGTGTTGGGAATGTTTCCCTCTATCCCCTATATCCTTGGACTCACTTTGGAGTCAATTTTAGGTCTCTCATTTTGTGTGGAGTGTCTCCTTTGTTTGGTCATTATGTTGGAGATTGGATAGGGTTGTCCCTCCTAGTCTCTTGGTTGTTTTTGAATGTTTGGGAGTATGTTTGTGTTGTATTCTTCTTTTTGTGATTCTTGAGTGTTGTCCCTGGGTATGAGAGCTATAAATGGTCATTCATTTAATCTTTGTCGGGGACTACAATACGCAGTCAAGACTACAACACAGATTCAAGACTCTAGCACATTTCTAGGATACTTGCACAATTCCAAGACACTTATGAAGTGGTTTGCTAGTGTCATTCCTAAGCATTAGAGTCCTCCAAGCATGCTAGTATCCTTGTTGGTCATTGTATTCCTCTAACACATTGTTGTCATGTATTTCATTGGACAATGAGGTCTTTTGACCATTTCTCAAGGAAACTTTGCATATGAAAGTTGTTCCCCTTGTCATGGTGATTCTTCTCATATTGTTTCCTTGTTGATGAGTGTTGTACTTTGGTATTTATAGCACCATTTACATTAGGAGGCTTGTCATTGTTTGGAAGCATCATGACATTATTCTAGTAGGTGGAGGGCTTGTGCCTCAAAGTAAGGAAACCCATTGTGAAGGTTTATCATTGTGCTTAGGTGTTGTTAAGTTTGTTGTTAATTGTATTGGAGGTGAATGTTACCCTTGTCATACTCCTAGTTCTTGAAACTAGTGATTGCATTGTCTAGACAAGTTGTGTTATTCTCCTAGTCGTCTCACCATTTATGTGGGTTTCCTTTACTGTAGTAAGAGTAAGTGTGTTTTGGTGAGGATTTAAAGTTGATGTTTCCCTCATCCTACCCTTGTGTTATGTTTGTGAGAGAGCACAATCATGGGTTGGTACCCAATCATTGTTAGATGTTTACCCCTTCTCATAATTTTATCATGGTGGTTTCATCCCATGATTTGTAAGTATGTAGTTGGTCTCACCTTACTCATAGCAATAATGACCGATTGTTCTATTTTTTAGTATCCATGTGTCATTTTGTTTGAAATGACACTTGTGTTCTCATTGTTATGCAAGTGTGACATGTTAATGCATCTTGATTGATGTTGTTATTTCAAATAAAAAGTTGTTCAATCAAGTAATATCTTAGGTGTGTAGCTTGGGGCTTTACACATCCTTTTACAACAAAAAATTATTGTTCTTGATTTAAATTTTATTATAAGTCACAACCACTTTGTGACATAATTTTTGCTAGTTTTGGAACAATTACATGTAATCTTCTAATTTTCAATTGATGGGTTTTGATTTAATTAACTTGTAGTACCAAAAACACAATATTTGAAATTAACTTAACAAATAATGTTAATTAGTTTCCTTTATGATTATTGTATCGAGGTAGACAATTGGACTTAACCCTAATTGATAATAGTCAATTTGGATTTAGTACACAAAGTCAAATTTTATGTTATTCTTACAATATTTTAATTATATGGGTTATGTGTGTGTGGTTAATTTCAATGAGAAGGATATTTCCTTCTATTATATTCATGACCTAGTTGATTTTGGGATGACTTGGTTGTTTATTTTGTTGCATTTGATTGCCATGTGGTGCTTTGAATCACTTTTACATGTTTTTTTAATTTGTTTAATTGTTAGTTGGCTCTAGTGGATATATGTGATGAACTCAATTTAACCTTAAATAGTGACAATGCTAATTATGATTTGCAAAGACTCACAATAAGTGAATTTAGTATATTAGAGGTGTGTAGTATCTTAACAATCATAAATTACTTACATGTCATTTAAGTGAAAGTAAATACTAAGATAAATATCATTGCTAACTGCAGTCTTTGTATTACTATTTGAATGACTATTTAAATGATAAGTAGACCTTGAGTGTGATTTTGAAGGATAATTAATATCATGGAGAGATGAATTTGAAGGTTAGATGAAATGTTTACGTGTTTTGATTTAAATATTAAAATTGTGATTTTAATGTGAATAATGATTCACTAAAATTACTATAGATTATTATTGTGTTATATATGAGTAAATATAGTGAATATAATCATGGTGAAATGCAATTGGTTATTAAGATAAATAATAATTACAAGGCATGTGATTGATTTGAATTATTATACGTGAATAGTGTAATTTTCAATTATGTTGTGTTCGTTATATATTTTCTAGATTTATTTAATGTGTGTAGTTTGGCAAACGTGAGAATGAGAGATAAATCATGAAGTTTAGTTATCCTTCTTACTCCACCTATTGAAGTAATAGAAACTTGATTATGTTTCTTGGTTATGCCTATCATCTTAGTTCGTGAGAGGACTATGACCCTTTACATTAAGCCTTGTTGTCCCTAATTGTTTGACTTTATTCTTATAATTTAAATTAGGATTATATCTTTTGTATTGCTATTTTGAATTTATAAAATGTCTTTGGAGTGAAAACTTAGATTTATACTTGGTGCATGAATTTTAGAGGAGATTAAAATATGTTTTTATGTGAAAATGCCCCACTTGAGCAAGTACCTATGTGGTAGGTACCCTTTAGGATTTGTAGTTTGATTGTCAACCATATTATCTTCTTGGATGACTTTTGTGCAAATGAAGTGTTGAGTACACTCCACTTCACCATACCTTACCCATGTGGACGCACATGGAAAGGAACAAATTACATTTATGTTTTGTAAGAGTTGGTTGCATGTGTAAGAGAGAGGCCAAGTGTCCTCATCCAATTGTGTGATGGTGGATGACATGGAACTTGCATACAATCCATCCTCTTTAGCCTTTGGAAGGATAATTGACTCATCTTTGATATGGAGACTTAAGAAAATTTTGAGGCAAAGGGAAGTTATTCTAAACTCTTATCATTTTGGAAGTGATTTTAGAGATTTGGAAGGCCTTAGGTGTGATATTGCTTTGGAAAACTTTGAGAGGGGAGATTAAATAACGAAAAAAAGTATTTCACCTCATTGGAACTACCTTGAGAGGTATGCCTCTTCTTGCTTACATTCATATCAAATTTCATATTCTCATGCATGTGAAAGAGAAAGAAATGCCTTAGTTCTTGTATGTGGATCTTCTATGTAGATCAATGGTGTTTGTCAAATATTGTTCTTTTAAATAGTTTACAATATTTTTTGTATCCTTGAGAGCTCTTTTATTTATGAGTAATGGTTTTTAATCCACTCATTTCCTTTTCTTATTTCTTATTTACTTTTTTATGCCATACACTTATTTTGGCATATTGTGGTGTTGGTTTGAATTTGTGAGTTATAAATGTACCCTTGGTTCTTAGTCAATCTCTTAAATTGGGGAATGACCAAATTCTAGTATGGATTGATGACACCACATTAATAGGGTGGAGAAAACTCCCCTTTATTCACAACATCATTAAATCTTGCATAGAGCATGGAGTTTCATGCATTAAAATTTGATCAAAATTGTAAGCATAAATTATACTACTTGTGGTACTTTTGTGTTCATGTAAATTTGACAAGCAAAAGAATACGCATTAAAAATAGGAAATATGTCTTCTTTATTTGAAATAGAAGTATTTAAAAATAATTACAAACATATATATGCATATGTGGTTTATTTTCAAGCTTTATTTAAAATTTGGATTACGTATATATAGTTTTATTCAAATTTAAAATACCATATTTCTATGTGTATATATTATAAATATACTCACATATATATACTCACACAAATTCTATATATAATTGTTTCTCTCTATACATACATTACAACTACACACAAATACACACTTACACATGAATTCTATATATAATAGTTATATGCATCTATTTATGGAAATATAAATTATGATTTACTAATGATTGAACACTAAAAAGTACAAATCCAATCAATATCTAGGTAAAAGAATATTGACACAATAGTAAAAGCACAAAACAATACAAATTATGTTATTCAAGATAAATTTTATTCCAAAAATGAGATATTAGAATGGATCAAATGACATAAATCAAACACCAAATACATGGATGAAGTACATATAAAGAAAGACAAGAAGAAAACCTCTAAAAAAATCCCTTCTATGGACAAAAAAGATGGAATAGCATCCTAAAATCCCTACAAGAAAAGGCTCATGAATGCCTCCACACAAAAGAGGGAGAATGTAGATTTATAGAATCACATGGTGAATGCTATAGGAAGTATTTTTGTAATGAACGATGTACCTTCCATTTAGAAGAAAGAAATATCTACCTATGAACCTATTGAACTTGTACTCAAGTGGTGGAGTGTTGGAAGGAATGAAGATGTATGTCTCTAGAAACCTATTAATGAAATCAAGTACCATGCAAGATTTAGGTATAGTAACCATGTTTGATTGACTCATATTAGAGGTGTGAGATATAAACCAATGTGAATTAGTTGTTCCTATAGAAGTCATAAATGATGACAAACTTAGATCAATAGACTCATGAATAAATTTAAGTTGTGTCAAGATAGAAGCATGATGGGGTAGAAAAATAACTCCAAATGAATTCTCATAAAAAAAGAGGAAAGTGTCTTCAATGTTGTTGTCAATATCCTGAATATGAGATTCTACAAACATCCCAATGATCATGAAAATAAGTTAAACCTATTGAAGAAAAGTTGGTGAAGCATGTAGAGAATTCAATGTATTTGTTGATGTAGCAAGCAAAGGTGGAATCTTAGTGCATTTCATATAACTATATTATTCATCCCATGGTGTTTCCACATTAGATGCTCGAATATGAACAATAATAGAAGGATCTAGTAAATCTTGAACAATCATGGGTGCAATAATATCTAAAGTAAGACCATTTAAGATTGGAGGATCATCAATATCTCCACACATCTCCCAAATTCTAGTGCAAAGAGTTTGACGACACTCAATGTGCCAAACAAACCAACCTATGAACTCAACAACATTGCAACCTATCAATCTTATGGAATTTGATCATTTCTATCACACCATTCAACATTACAACCAATCAATCCTAGGGCATGATCATCATTATCACACTATTCAACCCATTTAACCCTTTATTATTTTTACTTAGTAGATTGTGGGGACCACACCAATTCCAACTTCAATAAGTCTTTTCACATTATGATGCCTAATCACATCTTTTATATGGTTGCATGGGTGCCAACTTAATCATGAATCATGACTCCATTGTAAACCCAAACTTAGTACATTGTTTCCCTTTACACATGATGAATATCATGCCCAATAAAATGCAAGCTTTGATGATTATATTTTTAAGATTTAATGATGTGTTTTTGCATGTTCTACTAATAATTTGTGTTTGCAAGTCTAGAGATGTTACTCTACAAAACATGAAGCATCATCCCACCACATATCCTTGAATTTGATCTCTTATCCCATTTATTGTTTTTATTAATTGAGCTTGCATTATTTATGTAGCTTGCATGCATGTCAAACTGGGGGGAAATTATAGAGGAGAAACATGCATGCATTTCTCTTTTTTATCACTATTAATTACATATGAATAAGACTCGGCATATTATGATGTTGTCCTAAGTGGTTAAAAAGGTATTAGCATTGGTAGGGGTTTTGAGGTCTCAGCTTCCACTCACATCAATGGCACTTGGAGATCAATTGTTTTCATTAGTCAAGTATCCCTAAGGGGACCACTCACATTTCTATAATAGTAGACCAAGTATTCATCAATGAGTGGTAGTAGCCATTTGATCTAAAGGAACACCATCCAAATATTTATCTTCATTAAGAAGGATGCATCAATTCACCTTTACATAGAGTATATGTAATTACCACCCTATGTGTGCGTGTGTGTGTGTTTTGAATAGGAATATGATTTTTGATGATAATATGGCCAATGCAATATAAAAAATACATGCAATATTTTAAACATTTGAAGTTACCCACTAGCTGGAAATATATTACAAAATTATCACAGATTTTGGATGGCAATTTAACATTGATTTTAACAATTCCCAGGTGGCTAAATCATCTTAAAACGACAATACGAACATACCCATTTGTTGTTGTGTATAAATGGTTTGGAAATGGACTGTAAACAACAAATTGTGGTATCCAAAATGGTAACAAACTCCTCCAAACCCTAGCTGCTCCAACTCGAACTTCATTGTTGGGTGTTCCTCATACCATGAGGCCCCAAACCAAGAAAAAACTACCACAAATCCTACGTGATTTTCCCTAGAAACCTCACACCGCTCCTCAAAGTTGTATGACCTATGTAAGGGATGGTATGGCCAACAATTGGAGTGTCCAAAACAAAAATTGCAATGCTTTATGCAGAAGGAAATCTTCCCCCCATCGCTACTACAAACAATCTCAACCAAAGCTCACCAAATCCAAATTGACAAGTATGTAACCAATACAATATTATATTTAATTTGGTATTTATATTTATCAATTAAATTAATCCAAACAAACTTGAACACAATTCAAAACAATTCCATAATCCCATTTATTCACAGGCCACTAATGGTTACAATTCATAATTACAAACTTTGGTTCAATGTCTGAACACTCACAAAATTCTGCTCTTCCTCACAGGTTCATTATTTTGTTCCTACGTACTTCTACTCTCCCATATGCTGCAACCTTCCCTGATGGGCGCATCTACCAATCTTAATTCAAATCTTTGTGCAAATCCGATCTGCAATCTTTACCAGGCGCGACACACGCCCTTCACATGCATTGGTTTTTGATCTTTATAATGGTTTTTAAACCAATGGTCCCTTCACATTCCCTATGCTCAACTGTAAATATTTTTAACCCCTTTCTAACATTCCAAGTAACTCTGTCTTCTATCCAATCTACAATTTCCTTCCACTGCTGCCAATAACAGTTATCATAAGATGTGTGCCCTTGTTTTTTCTTTGTATGTTTCTAGTTTCCTCTACCTGTCGATCCCTCTTTCTTTCCTCAGGGGGTTGGTTTTCTCTTCATGTGGCTGCATACATTATGCAGCCCCACCATTTTCTCTTCATGCCTAGCAACCCCTCCACTCATACCACAACTGTTGCATTTTTTCCTTTGTTTTTGAAAATTAACTCCTTCTGGCTGCGCCTATTCAACTTCCCAATTCTGCATAATTCTTTTTTAATCCTCTCTTCTACACCCCTTATGATTATATCTTCTTACCTGGAGGCATATTCTCTTTATTACTTGTGATCCCTTTCACTTTATGTATCTTGTTTTATTTGCCATAAAATGGTGTGGCCTATTCCTCTAGTGCGCCCTCTAATCAAAATGTAATATTTTACTTCAACTTTCCCCTCACTTCCTCCTTACCCGAATCCCCATTCTTTCCTTGTCTTGGTTATTTTAAACTTTGAATCTGCCTTCAAACTAAGCAACCTTCCTTGATCCTTTTTCATTTATTTTTATTATCAATGGTGCATACATTAACCATTAATCCTCAAGCTGCGTCATTTAATTGGAAGAATAATTGAACTCAAAATTGGAAAATAGAGATAAGATATTTTGTCAAATGAGATTAATGTCATTCATTCCATCCAAATGACCACTGAGATAAAATTGATTAAACTCTAAAATCAAACACTCCAAAAAGCAAAATGAAAGCTAAATTATTTTTTGGTGATGTGGACCGCCAATCCCTCAGGCTGCTTCATTTTGTTGCCTAGTCTCATGAATCTGCCCCACAATATCTTCTTTGAATTCTTGGCAAACAAATTGAAAATTTGTAACTTTGAAGCTCCTATGTAGTTCCTAATGAAACCACCTGCAAATTAGCCAAAAAATTTCTCACTTTCGTAGTTCATGTCCTCTATGAGGGTTTTCATCCTCACAAAGCCCTTAGATGAACAAAGTTCAAACCAACAATAATATGTTATCAATCTTCAAGCATATTTACAAAATGAGCTTCCAAAACACTTTTATTCTTCCTTTTCCAATTCGCACGCCCACCTTGGGAATTAAAATATTTACTTTAATTTTAACACTCCTTATATCTCCCATGTTGGACGCTCCCTTAAGTTACAATATTTAATTCACTTTTAATATCACCTTATATCCCCTAGGCATCCCCTTATAAAGTCACCTTTTAAATATTTTAAATAATGTTAAGTAGTGTTATATAAAACAATCCCCCTGATAAAATGTATTCATCGACTAACATTAAATACATAATCCAACTGTGATGTGGTGTAACCATTACCGATTGGCAAGGTTGGTGTCAAAATGATGACTTACTAAAAATAGTTGTAACTAGCAAAGTGCTCGAAAACACCCTAGAAAGAGTCATCGTGAAGTATATAACAATCTGAGCTCAAAGCAACATCTGGAAAGGCCTCATAGGTTGAACTCCAAGGCCCAAAGAGATCCCTAATCCCACCACATTAGCCTACAGGAACCCAAAGATTAGGCTAACTGTCACCAATTCTCAATAGCTTAAGAAGGGGACATTACAATATATGTAAGTAAACAATATAAGAATTGTCAATCACTACCTAGAATCAATGACATTTAATCAAATATGAGAAGATAGAGTATTATCAAATATTAAAGAAAGATAGTCATACAACAACCTTCAAGACTTGTTAAAGGCACTATGAGTTCATAAAGGTGCCATTTGGATTTACAATTGCTAGTTGACCCAAGGCTCCATTGCTCGTATGATTTGGTCTAGATAGAAAATAAAACTAGGTTTCAAAGGTGTTTTTGACTAGAATAAGACTCAACCAATTAAATATTATGGAGGTTTGATAAGTACGATGCTAAATCCCCCTACCATTTCCTTATTTTCCACATTAGCCAATATGAGTTCACCTCGTACTAGCAACTCTATTAAGGAATCTCCCATCTTACTTTACCCCTACTTTTAATACTATCATATATGTAATGTCCTAATGCTCTTTTTCATTTTTTCAAAGTAGGCTCGTCTTTCAATCATTTTCCTATCTCGATACCAAATGTTCTAGACCAATCCTCTCAATAGTTATTCCTATGCCCTCAACTTGATTATAGACATAAATTTGGCCTTTGGACAAGATTGCACTTGCAAATTTGTCCTGCTCTAAATCTTTACATACTTTTTGTACCTTACCATTTTAAATAATTTGACAATTATCCATTAGCTTGTGCACCAAATACGTTGAATTGAGCACCAAGGATCTTGTATTTAAAAGCATGCCCTAGGTCATTAGTAAAACAACCATCATGGATTGTATAGATTTGGAATTGAATATCACTCACATTGCAGAAAGATTCATAACTTGTATAATCCTTGTGTCCCAAATACTACATCTCAATTCATCATCTAGGTATCTTGCATTTTTATTTTATGTCTTCCCATCCAACTTAAAAGCAATAAGGCTTGACATGTCGTCCCTTTGTCTAGCAAGCTTCTAAAGATGTTTCTCATTACCATTAGTATGAAACATAATAAATATGTAGTCACACATGTTAAAAAAATCATTAGTAGAAGAGGATTGGAGTAGATGTGACTACTTCTAGGAGTGGTGTAGACTATAATTAAATTTAAAACAATGTAAACATTAATAATCAAATTCAACAAATTAAATCTTAGTCATTGATTGCATTCAAAACTAAACATCATATTAACAAAAATTAAACTTAATTACTCTTACTATCTCTTTCCAACTTTTTTTTGCTGTTTATATCTTTTTTAAATTCAAGTAATACTTTTTTATTATTTTATATCAATTTATGACAACAAAATTATATAAAATTATTGTCCTATATTTTAATACACCTAAAATTAAGTTAAAATAATCAAATCTTATTTTTGAATTTATATAAATTAATCATAATACCATAAGTTCAATTACAAACATCTTCACAACTCAATCCTTCCCTCAAATGAACTTTTCAATTTTATTTTAAAATAAGATAAAATCTAACAATTAAAAAGTAAACTATAATTTTAACAAAATCAAAATATCATATGCGTTATTCGTCTCTTTTTTTTCACTATAACTATGTGAACTAATCAAATTTACTTCATCATTCTCGCGACAATGACTAAGAGGCATGGCATTGTCAATCATGCTTTTGATAATCTTCTCTCTTGTTATCAAAGATTAATATTGATTTAAATATTTGTGGAATAGTTCTTGCTTGAGTGAAATCATTATCAATCATGCTTTTGATATTCTTCTCTCTTGTTATCAAAGATTAATATTGATTTAAATATTTGGGGAAAACTGAAAAGTGTGAGTGAAATCGTGTTCACAATGCAAAGAAAAAGACAACATTCTTTTCAAATCTTGGTTCACAATGTAATGAAAGACATTTCGAAATTTTCGAATTAAATCTTAATTAGGTGCACACAACTAAACTCTAGGTTTTTAATAGGTTGTAATGGTTGAAGTGAGATTGAAGAGAAAGGAATTGTAATGTTTATTTTTGTATAAATCTAATTTATTATTCACCGAATTATACTATTTTTTAAGTTCACATACATTTCTATTACAAGATTGTATTATGGTCTAGTTCACCCACTTTGAATTCTAAATTTCCTATTCTCTAGACCAACATTCTCAAAATTCACCAAGTTTGAATTCTAAATCTTCCATTTCCTACACCAACTTTCTCAAAATTCACCAAGTTTGAATTCTAAATCTCCCATTTCCTCGACCAACCTTCTCAAAATCCACTAGTTTGAATTCTAAATCCCCACTTGCTAGACCTACTTTCTCAAAATTTACCTAGTTTGAATTCTGAATCACCCATTTCCTAGACCAACTTTCTCAATATATGACTATTGAACATTGATTTGCACACCAAATTCCCATTTTTCCAACCTTCTCAAAATCCACTAGTTTGAATTCTAAATCCCCACTTGCTAGACCTACTTTCTCAAAATTTACCTAGTTTGAATTCTGAATCACCCATTTCCTAGACCAACTTTCTCAATATATGACTATTGAACATTGATTTGCACACCAAAGCCCTCAACTTATGTGTCCAAGACTTGTATTTAAGTACATCACCCTATATGATTTTAATCATTAAATATTAACATATTATATCAACTCAATCACAATATTATTCCTAGCTTGGTTAGTCCCAATCTTCTAAAAATACCAAAATGATGGTTAGAAGTGGTTCTACGGGCTATAATGAAGAAGATAGTTGCACCATATTATCCCCTAGTATCTCACATTGTCAAATCCTCTACATGATGGAAACCCATCCCTAGGGTAAAAAGCACACTACCCATATATATCAGTCAACTCAAGCATTGATCTCAAAAATGTGGACCAGTATCTACATCCGATTACAGCAAAAATAAGCCAAGAAGCAATGAAACCAGAAATACATCCCATTACTAGAAGTGAAACCAATGCAATAAATCATCAACCACCAGATAGAAGTGATTAACAGGAACCATCACCAACCACCGTGAAAAAGCTCAGGTGCAAGGAGAGTCACTAATCATCCCGAAAGTTTAAGCCAAAAGGACTGAGAATTACACAAATCAAAAGATCTAGAAAACTTCCAGTATATATATCAAGATTAATGATGAAGAGTACAAGATTAATGATGAAGAGTAATTACATTGCCAAGCGAGATATCATCTATAAAGACCACAAACCAAGAAACAAAAAACACCTTAACAATTACAATCATCAGAGCTACAAAACAAACCAATATCCATTAAGTCAGACCATCACAAAAGCCCAATAACCAAAACATCCTATCGGTACAGGTCAACAGGTAAAACAAGATACCAAATCTGAACATCTGCATATGTAATAGCCAAAACATTTAAGATATAGATTGCCAAGTTAAACAGTCAGTAGCAGCAAATAGAACCACTCTGCGTTAGTTTGTTTTTGTTATTGGATTGGTCTTTGTGGAGAATCATAAGAATTGTCTCTAATTCGCTTATGATAAATTATGCTGTCATTATGTGGGCACCCTGAATAACTTTTTACCATTGGTTCAGTACCTCAAACAATTGTTGGGATCATCTCTAGGTAGTTTTGACAAATTATAGTGCCGTGATGTGGGTATATTTCACGAGCCACAAGATTTCTGTATCCTAATTTCATCTAGAATTATCTATAAAGAAAAGAACACGGAGAACAGACATTAGGGACTCAGCCAGGACATGCACATCACCTAATATTTTGTTTAAAGAGATAAGTATTGTGAACACCTTCCAATATATAACCAATTATAGTTTGTTACAAATATGTTCGGAAGATTTGAAAATGTGAGTCATGTTTACATGCAAGCTTACAGTAGCTAGATAAAAACACTTTCAGACCCCAAAAAATTGCCAATGATTTTGGCTTTTGTCACTTCATAGACATATAGCAGAAACATTTTACCATACTGTAATTATATTTTACCAAACCACTCAAAAAAGTTTTGAGTATAAAAGATAATTTCAAACAAATAACTGCCCCTATAGAGCAAATAGACGACAGAAACAAAGGAAGATGCCATAAACTGCAAATGCATGATATGGATGGTCTTTGTGTCGATCATATCTATAAAAGATGCATTTTTCTCTTTAAGCCCCAGGGCATCCCATATCTGATGCTTGCAACAATGATTACAAATTAAAAATAAGCAAGCACTCTACATTTCTAATCATTAATATGCCACCCAATGCAAGCTTTATCAATCCCCCCATTATGCTCCGTTAAAATGCGCTGTTCAGACCATGTAGAATAACGGGCATTATATTGGCCTTTATCCTGAATATCATAGTGACTTGCAAATTAACTCAGACATCTGTGCAGAGTACCATCGTGGCAAATCCCTCATTCAGCATGATTCCTGCATACACATCAAATCACAGTAAGAAATAATAAAAGTATTGCAAACTCAAAACACAGACAAAACAAACGAATTTTTTTTTCCTTCAATTCCAAATATATTGTATATATGCTCCCATTTACACTCCACACTCTAGAAATTTGATGTGCATCTAGGAAACACTGTAAAATGCCACGTTCCTATTAAGCTCTAACACAAGGATATATTTCAAGTGAGTGCACATACACATCAAATTCAATCAAGGATAAACTAAACACATCAATCATTATAATTCAAATTTAGTGACACTCAAAATCTTAGCAATTAATCAAAATGAGCCATCCAAATTTGGTCGGGGGAAAGATAATTACATTATCAACTGCAAAAAACCGCAAATTCCTACTATCTTGGAGGAAAAAAGATAACAAGGTGCCCTCTAATACTCAGAATGAAGTGAAAGTCTTTGCCAAATGTTAGTGTTACAGGTGAACCTTCCTCAATTTGTGCCCCCCTTGGCACAGTTGAGCAGGTTTCAGAGGTAACTGGGAGGGGTCAGATTGTCTAGGATCAGATTGAAGAGCATTGGATTGAACAAACTCTCAGTGAGGTCCAGCAGCTGTCCAAAAGCCGGCCTCTTCTAGTTTGGATAAAAGAAAAATGGATTTGGATGTAAGTCTTCATCATGGATTTGATTTTGGGTGGACATTGAAAAAAGGGAGATCAATTAGGAAAGGTTGTTGCCTCAATGATTCTGGAAGCAGATAAATTGGTAGTTTCCAAAGCTCTCTGGAGCACTTCGGTTTCAAACTTCTTTGGGATGGTTGGTCTTTTGTTGTTCATGCCCTTCCTGGGTTTTAATGTAATTGTTCTTGGCTGTTTTTGGCCCCTGGGCGATGTTCTTTTGCTGTCTGATGGACTTCATTGACAGATCTCTTATTCAATAGATTTGCAGAGATATTTAGCTGAAAAAATACAACAAAAAAATAATACAGAATTCCAATGCATATAGTATTTATTTCTTATAAAATATACAAATGCACTTTTCATTTTAGAATCTTTCATTCAGAATATTTGATTACTCCTCATATACTTCAGGACAAATGATGTAGGAAACATATTACCACAGACATTGAATCATTATTGAGGGATATAATCTCATCAAATGATACTCTGTTATTCTTGACTTGCAACTTTTGGTAGATTCACTATTTTCCCAATTGCAACTGTTCTACCTGCATATAACAATAAGATCAACGGATTTTAGGACCATTCTGGGTACTTAAATAGTAATCAACAAAACCTGCCATTTGACTTACCTTCATCACGGAGTGTAAACCTTCCAAGTTGTGGAACATCAGAGAACTTTTCAACACAAATTGAAGCATTGACCTGAAAGTTTGATAATAATAATCAGAATTTCAATAAAGAAATGATAATAAATAGCATGTTACTTGACTGAAAAATTAAGTACCTGAACACGGCACACCACAACTGAACCACTTTTAACAAAAAGGACCTTCTTCTTTATCGGTTTTTTGGTCTTTTGATCAATTTGATGTAGCAATTCCATAATCTCACATTCCTCCACAATGGAGTGTATATGCAATACAGCTTTATAGCCAGGAGTGAATATCGCCTGGAAAATCATATTTCAAAATACCAGACCGAGACAATATAATATCAGCATAGAATTCATTGAACAAACATACATCAATAACTATAAACACAACAAAACAATATTTCATTGATCATAGAGAGGAAATATTTATCTCTAAAAGTAAATTATATAAAATTTTGTGTACCTTATGGTCCAGTAGTTCCAGTATCTGTAATTGAGCATCAAACTCGACAACAGCAGGGATGGGTCTTGCTGCAACATGCAACAATGTCTTCAATAAAAATGAATTCACCATCCATACATTATACTCTTATAGAAACTAATTATCAAGAAAAATCCTTTGAAAAGCAATTCCCTACTATGCTTCTTAATGTAGAAAAATCCAATAGTAAACAAACTTATGACACATATCATATTGGGCTTCAAAAGAAAAATTAAAAGTTATGAAATTTTATGGGATGAAAAAATTGTTGACACACTCTTCAGTAAAAGATAATGTGTGCTTAACATAGATTGGTAATTGCATTTATGATTTCATAAATAATCTTCAGAAGAAACTTATTAGATAACAATAATGACTAAATATACTTGATGTACCAAACTGAAAACTGCATGTTGCCAACACTCAAACCTCTTAAATCGTGTATGAACGCAAGATTTATGTCTTATAAATACCGTTCATAATGACAATGATAGCAAGAACCATCTTAGCAAGAAGTTTCATGCTTCATGCAAAGCAATTTGCTTTTGATTGAAAACATTTCAATTCATTTTTGTTCCAAATCAAAGCATTTTCATCACAAGCTCTTATATAAAGGCAATTTTACACATTAAACTTTTTATTCAAAGAAGAAAGGCTTGCAGCAGACAAAGGTCTGGCCATTGATTGTATTTTAAATATCCTTTCATTAGAATTAGCCATTTGAATATATAGAACATTGCATATCCCTTCACCCTCACACCCATGTTCAATATATTCTGTGATGATGTCTGTCTCGCCTTTCACAAGTTTGATGTTTCAGTACATTTACTGTGTACCCAAATTTTGGAAGTGTTCACACTTTATATCCAACCCCCTTGAACATGTAACCTTGATCGCCACTGTTCCAGTGTGCAACACATTCCCTACCCTTATGATGTCACAAGGACATGAATAAGATGTCCCCTTGCGTTGCCTTTTTCTCCACAAATCCAGCAGAGGTTCAATATCTTTTTTACATATCCAAGATGTTCCTAGTTATAAGGGGGGAACTTTGGGACCCAATCTGTTGGGAACCCACCAAGAACTTCTTTCCATCCACATGAATCAATTTTGTTATATGGGGAACTCTTTGGGACCCAATCTGTTGGAACTCCACCAAAGAACTTTCCATCCACAAGGACATGAATAAGATGTCCCCTTGCGTTGCCTTTTTCTCCACAAATCCAGCAGAGGTTCAATATCTTTTTTACATATCCAAGATGTTCCTAGTTATAAGGGGGGAACTTTGGGACCCAATCTGTTGGGAACCCACCAAGAACTTCTTTCCATCCACATGAATCAATTTTTTGAACATATTTGCAGAAGAACAAACAAAATAGGTACCTTTTATTTCCAGGATCATTGATAATCTTAATATAACAATCAGATTACCACTTCAAGTTTTCTAAGTTTGAATTCTAACACTTCTAAAATAAACTTTGCAATGTTTTTCACATACAATAATGTCCCTGTGTTCCATGAGAACACATCCTATACTCTTTGAGGCTATCTTGAATGTCCAACATGTTATTGGACACAAAGAGGATGTCCCCCCATTTCACCTTTTTTCTGAATTTTTTCTACATCCAGTGTACATTTAAATATCTTTTTGGCATCCTCAAGCTGTTCCTTGCTTTTAGATGGGGACTTGGGGACTGCTGTGGATTTCAAAAAAGGCTCACCAGACATAATCATACATCCAATTGTATTGATCGAGTAACTGTATTTGTCAACAAGATAATTAAAAATAAATGATAGATTAGCTGTTTTTCAGCATGACATCCCACTTGTGACCCGAAGGAGAAATATTGGTTCAGGTAACCACATAACATACATATAATATATTAAGAGTACGAGTTACAATATAAATTTTATAAGATCATGTGTATATATCTAACTTCAGAGTTCAAATAACTCCAAAAATATAGCTGTAACCCTAAAAGCAGAAAATATAAGTACACATTTATATGGTAAGGTGTGCATTTAGAGGATAAATGTATGTTCATTTCGCAAATGTTAATAAACGTAGCTGAATAAATAATTAAATGTAATGCACTGTAAACAATTAACATTTACCACCTGTTAGGAGGGTACAGGGCAGAGAGTAAAAGCTACCAGAACTCACCACAAAGGACTTGCGGAGCATCAGGCCAACAAGGAAGATAGACTAAGGGGTACCCTATAAGGGTCACGTCTCTATAAGAAACTAAGTAGTGATATATGTATGTAATAGGTGACAGATTAGGAAGACATTGGATCATATAGAAATAGAGAAAGGAACTGTAATACAAAACAGAGACTAAGACCTGCTAATGTAATGGTTCTCTGAATATATATATGGAGTTACAAGGATTCAATGGTTATCTGAATATATATATATATACATGGAGTTACAAGGATTCAATGGGTACATGTGTTATGAATGATTGCTCTTCTTGGGTAAGCTATACACAATGTTCTGTTAGATATAGATTCTTACTCTATTCTATCACTGTACCCTATGGGGTATAACTGGCTACAAAAGGGATACCAGGGTACAGATCTTCGGACTGTAATTCCCCATTTCCTCTCGCTAACACCACCTTTAAATAAATATAACCCACAATACAAATGCAGTGGACTCTTAAAGGTGTTAAAAAGTAAAGCATATGTCATTGTTAGTAAAGTGGAACCAGTAATTATTGTTTTCTATAGAAAAATGAAGCAGGTAATACAACAAGGTTTTCCCATAAAACAACAAGCCATAAATGTTAAAATCACCCAACAGCAGTACAAATACTCAAACTCAAAAAAGAAAAAGATAGAAGTAAAAAAGCAGCATAAACATGTAAAACAGCTGTGTCACTGGCAATAATAACACCAGCACTAAAATACCATCATTTTCTCGCTCATGATCATCAGCCATCATTGGACAAAGAAGTAAGAAGAGGAGAAGCCAGAGAATGCTGGCCTTCCTATCACATTGTTCACCGCACCATTTGTACAAGTCTCTGACCATTAATAGAGAAATGGTGTATATAGCTGTGAACTACAGGTGCAATTTACTTATTATTTCCATGAAATGTGACAACAAAAATAAAAAATGAGTGAAAAGAAAAGCAAAAAAAACTTGCAATTTGCAGAGGGTTTGCTCTGGATGTATCCATGGATATACACAGTCAAATCCAGGCCCAACTCTGTGCCCTGCCTGCACCCAGGGCATACTGGACTGTGACCTCGGATCTGGGGGTTTTACTGAGTGAACTGGTAACATAAAAAAAATCAATATATTACAAAACTGACACTTAGGAGGAAAAATAGATGAAAAGAAATACAATCGATTTAAGTTTCATAATGTTTTATGAAGATGTGTGTTTCCAGTTTCACAGGTTCAGTATTTCAGTATAAATTTTACAAACTTACAACAAATCAAACTGTACCATGTACCCAAATTTTGGGGTTACACGCTACCCTTCACAACTAGCCCCCTTGAACTGCATATCTGTGCACCTGCATACCCATGTTTTAGAAATTCAGACCAGGTACAACATACCTGCGTCCCACCTACCTCCACACATAACCTTGGTTGCCACTGTTCTGAGTCTGAATTCCAAAAATAAAACCTTTTTACATGTACAATTAAATTCCAGTGTTCCCTGGGATCGCATCACCTACCCTTTAGTGCTGTCTCAAATATTCAAAATATTTCAGGGAGACAGAGAATGCCCACCCATGCACCATGCCCCTACCTTCACCCCCTGTTGTGTCACCCTTTTTTTGCTTTTTTTCCTCACATCTAGGGGAAGTTTGATTTCTTTTCGGTATTCCCAAGATGTTCCTTGTTTTAAGGGGGGAACTTGGGGATGACCATGCATCCCTAAGATATTTCATGAAGACTGATGATCGTAGCACCAACTCAGACATTCATATTTACAATTTCCAGTGTTAAATTGAATACCAACACTTCTACTAAGACCTTAGTGATGCTTTTTCGCATACAATAAAGTTCCAGTGTTCCATGGACATGCATGTCCTATTTAATAGAACATGTTGAGTAATTTTGTTCCAAAATGGGGTATCAAAGTACATGATAAAATGCTACATATCAGAATTGAAGGATGCCAAGAATGTTTTAACATGAGAGCAAATTAGAACAACACCTTATTTACCAGATGCATGCTAAAATAAAATCTTAGCAACTGATTTACAACAAAACAGACAAAAGAAACATCCTGACAATAAAATATTACCAACTGCTTTACACATTTGAGCACCATATGATAACAAAACAAAACCACACTGATCACAACTCCAATGATAACAAAACAATGGTTTGCAACAATCAGCTAAAACAACTCACAAATTGAAGACAAGACAAATCCTGTTGAGATATCCTCCTCTTCAACACCAGCTAATTTTACCCGGATATTTTCTCCAGGCCTTGCAAGCCTTATTTCACCACTATCTCGGTAAACGGCCACAACTTTCACTTGAGCCTGTTTAACAAATAGATCTGATATGTATCAGCCAGCATCAATGAACAGCTGAGGACAAATGCAGTGTAAACATGAAACTCACCCTATTTGGCATCACAATCAAACTGTCTCCTACTCTTACAGTGCCTGACTCCACTTTTCCCATTACTACAGTTCCCATGTCCTTGAACTTATCCATTATTGGCAACCTGCAAAGATAAATCCTGTTAAATAGCTTATCCCCTTCAGAAAAGTATATCTATTGAATCAATTTATTAAGAAACCAAATTATTCACAAAATGATAATAGTAAAATTATGGAGAAAAAGGAACACTACAAAAGGTGTCACAATAAATGAAAGGAGTTCTAACATCATGCCAGAGATGGAAAACCATAGTCCTCATCAGCATCAAGAGGATCTACAGAGCTATAAAAATGTAAAGTGTCTCAAGCTGAGAAAAAATCAGAGTTAACCTTGACATATGAAAAGTAACATCAGACTCATCCGAAAAGTTGCGGTTGATGAAAATATATTATTTTAAAGCTTATAGCATCAATGTTATGGGCTTTGTCTAAAGAACAACATTTATCACTGATCAAAGAATATTGAGTCTTTCAAGGGACAGTCATTGTCAAGTTCCAAACGGGACTATGGTCACTGATATAGAAATCTATTGAGTTTTTCTGAAAAAAAAAATCCCATAACCACTCATGGGATAAAACCATAAAAAAAATTAAAATAAATGAACAAATGATTTTGTATGTACACTAGAAAACGTAGAGGCATGGGAATGATGTGATATTCGTAACATCCCCCCTTATTACACCATTCTCCAAATGGGGATATGTGGACTACCAAAACTTGTTGAATACATTCAGTAGTTCATCAAAAACACATGGTATGAGTACGGACGTACACATCTACTTGTGATAAACAATAGTGGAACTCACTTCATTGTGCTTCTTTAGGAGTGACCTTACTGGACTTTATCCAAGGGTAGGGACTAACACTTCCAATAAATTATGATTGGGGACAAACACATCCAATCATAAACAACTAACAGTTGTGATTGAGGACACAACCATCCAATCACATATACAAATTCTTGATTTTATTTGAAGAATTTTATTTAGCTTTAGCTTGCCATTGAGGAGAACCTTGGCACATTGAATACAGTTCATAATCAGCTGCTCCTTTATCTTGCAATATCCACAGAAAATATTGCCTTGGGAGAATTGATTTCCCTTTGAAGTAGACCAATTGGATCTAGTCATCTAGAGGAACAATTAAGCTTGTTTTTGATGAACAATACAGTTTCCTCTATAGTTGAATCATTTTCCTTAGCTTCTTTATTAATCAAGGTAGATATTATATCTTCTAAGTTAATATCTATTTTGTTCAGTGTGAACACAACATTAACATAGCTAAAAGGCATTCTATTCAACAAAATAACCTTTGCATCATCATCATCTACATCCCATAGATCCTTTTCAATAAAGATCAATTGTAACTTTACATTCCAAGTGTTAAAGTCTTTGCCTCCAAATTTCTCAATAGAGAATGTATTATTTTTCTCCATGGTTAACAGGCATTCAAATCAAACAAAATGGGCAACCAAAATAACAAGCAACAGTTGTAC
>VDFB02274330.1:0-33323 GCA_007258455.2 Sequoia sempervirens | reverse complement strand
GCTCATAGAGCATTCATAAGAAATAATCATGAGTGTACACAAAAAACCAAGCTACAAAGCTTGAAGTGCATAATTAGTAAGAAAGTAAAAGGCAAGGAAACTTTACCATCAAAGAGTATAATCATGTATAGATCATAGTGACAGGAAACCAAAAGGTGTATGGGCAATTAAAGGTGACAGTCTATGTGCTTATTGCATAACATTTAGAAAGGACAAGCATAATGAAGATGAATAGAGGTAACTAAATTTTTTTGGTAAGAATATGAAGATGAAAACACCATAAATGAATGACACATGTGTCAAGGAGGTCCTAGAAACTCTCCCAAACCCTAAAAGGTTCTAACCATATCAATTAGGTGTGTAAGGTTCAAGACCCTAAACTATCTCACGAAAATAAATAATATTTTCACATAAATATAGAAATTAAATGAAACATCTTCAACAAATACAAATGACATATTACATATCAAATGCAAAAGTGCCTAATCTAGAATATTAAACTTACACGAAATAAGGTACATCGTCACATGAAGAATTATCTAGGCAAGTATTATAAAGTACAAGATATAATTTATGCAAGAATATGACTTAGGATCTCATGCCCATTTGGTCATAATAATACAACTAAAGATACAAAAGAAACATAATCACTAGAGTCTCTGACCACGACTAGCCACAATAGTCATCGTCTTTGAACCAAGAGATGAGAAAATGGCTCAAGCACTTTTTTCACCCAACCACGAAGCTTACGCTTCCTCAAAATTCTTAACATGAAGAATACTCGGCCCTACACGAGAAGTATAGCAACCTATAAATGACTGGTAGGATGGAATCTAGTGCAACCTGATTTATCTACATGCATTTCACATATGAACATGCTATGCCCTACTATTAGGATATGGCAGAGAATAAAATAACATCCATCTATTTCAATGGTACACATAGATTTGGCCAAAGTAATTAAACTATAAACAATAGGTAGATCTAGAAAATAAAATATAATCCCCTCAGTCCATATTTAGCACCTGTCTCGGAAGGTAAAGCCAAATCACATATAGAAGATAACTACTTTCCTCATGAAGATAATATAACATGCATTTATCCGATGATCATAAAAATAAATAACCCTTTTCTTTTCATGCAAAATGATTATATGAAGACCTTTTGTTATTTCAATCCTTTCATGCATAATGATGGTTAAATGTATAATTGACATACAATTTGATTATTGACATGCAACTTGATTATTGACATGCAATTTAGTTTTTAACTAATGATATTTCTCAATTTCATGCAATATTTAATGTATATGGAATGCTAACTATAATTAGACCATTGATCTGTTGATTGGAAATAAAATAATCAGATCCATAACAATTAAATGATAGTTCCATATATTCATTTTTACAATTTTACTATGGAATCATCACAACAGAAATAAAATGTTTACCAATATTAAATTCATGGAAATTACACTATATTTATATATACTACTATTTAAATATGTTAAGATTACAAAATAACACAGTGGTTTTATAACAACAATAAATAATTTATATATGATTACAACCATGATCTGTTCATTAATTCGGGTATAATAAACTCATACTATATATATATACTATACATTTTAGTATAATCAATATAATTTTAGCTCAAAATAATTACCTCTCCACCTTCAACTCCAAGCACAACAAGGCATAATCCTACTGATACAGTGGATGTTATAGACTGATTCTTTGCTAGTTAATGGTCTAAGAGAACATTGCTTGCATTCATAGGGTACCCAGCATAAATCACTTCCAGTGTCAAGTGCTACCATTAAGCTCACATTTGGTGTTCCCACTTGGACCACAATGTAATACAAAAATCCCAAAGTATTGTGAAAAATATGCCTCCTCTATTGGTGTTGTGAAACCCAGCAATAAATTCACTATTGTTTAAACTCAGGGATTTGAATAACAGAAACTGAAACAAAGAACTAAAGCATGCACAAAACCATTCACTAAAATACTGAATGCAGCAGAAAATTAGAGAAAACTAATCACACTTGACACAGTGATTTACCCTGGAAAACCCCTAACTTTGGGAAAAAACTAGCATCCAATGAGAGATTTTATTATAACAGAAAAGAAGAGATTTACAATAACTGCCAGAACTTGGCATCCATATCAATATTGCAATCCTAGATAATATTTCTACTCCTTCTGATCACTCCAATCTCCCTTTCTCTTGTGTCATTCCTGGAAAAAAGACTTCATCTATATCTACAACACTCACATCGATCTCCCTTTTATAACCTCTCATCACCTACGGTGGAGTAGAGATTAACAAAGAAAACAAAGTAAAGTTGTTTCCTAAAAAGGAAATTTTCCAAACTTGGCAAGTGCGTTGCAAGATAAGGAAGATAAAAAATCAGGAAAGTTAGAGATGTTTATCTCCACAACTACTCCAGCCTGGGTGACACGGTTCCAGGCTGGAGACACCTCTGAGATACATTTTCAACACTCCCTCTTAGAGAGGAAGGTGTTCTCTACTACACCTAACTTGTCCCTAAAGAAGACAAACTTGCTTTTCATCAAGGCCCTTGTTAAGATGTCTACAACCTGCTCATCTATAGATATATACTATAGTCGAACTAATCCACGTTGTACATAATCCCCAATAAAGTGATATTTGATGTCAATATGCTTTGACTTGTCATGAAACACAGGATTCTTAGAGAGTTTTATGCAACTTTGATTATCACAGTGAATGATGGTCGATTCTAGCTCCTGACCAAACAATGCCACTAACAACTTCCGAAGCCATATGGCCTCACATGTTGCCATGCTTGCTGCCATGTACTCTGCTTCCGTAGATCTTAATGCAACAGACTTCTGTTTCCTACTATACCAAGAGACAACCCCTGATCCCATGCTGAAACAACACCCTGAAGTGCTTTTCCTATCTACTGCATTACCAACCCAGTCTGCATCAGTGTAGCCAATCAACCTGACACCATCACCCCGAGTATATCTCAACCCATACTCAACTGTACCACGTAGATACCTCAACACATGATTTGTTGTTGTCCAATGTACTCTCTTTGGTTCTACCATGAACTGACTAAGAGAGTTGACTGCAAAGCAAATGTTTGGTCTTGTATTGACCAGATACATCAATGAACCAATAAGCTGTCTATACAAGGTGGGGTCTACTGCCTCCTGCTTTGATGCATTGATCTTCTGCCAATTTGTAACCATTGGTGTAGACATGGGTCTACAGTCCAGCATTCTGAATCGCTTCAATATTTCCATAGAATATTTCCCTTGACCAAGGAAAATATCTCCCTCTGTCTGCCACACCTCTAGTCCCAGAAAATAGTGCATCAACCCCAAATCCTTCATCTCGAACTTTGCTACTAGGTCCCTCTTGCAATCCTCTATGAGCCTTGGTGAACCAGTCATAAATAAATCATCCACATACAAAACTAGGACGAGTGGTTCACCCCCCACCATGAGATAGTAAAGGTTGGATTCTGCCTCACTCTTCATGAATCCCATGCTTTGTAACTAGCTATCTATGCGCTCATACCATGCTTTGGGTGCTTGCTTAAGTCTGTATAGTGCTTTCTTTAACCTACAAACATGAGAGTCACTCCCATGTGCCACAAAACCTTCTGGTTGTTCGATGTACACCTCTTCCTCTATGATTCTGTTTAGGAAAGTCGTCTTAACATCCATTTGATGGATCTGCCATCCCATTTGTGCTGCTAATGAGATCACAACTTGTATGGAAGTATATCTGGCCACTGGAGCGAATGTCTCGTCATAGTCAATTCCCTCCTTTTGAGAGAACCCCTTGGCCACGAACCTGGATTTGTATTTCTCTATGCTACCATCTGCAACATGCTTGATCTTATAGATCCAACGAAAACCAACCACTGCCTTATCTAAAGGCCTTGGCACTACCTCCCAGACATCATTCTTCATGGAGTAGTACTCCTCCACCATGGCATCCTACCAAACCTGCTACTATGCAGCATCCTAATAATTGGAAGGCTCACTGTCAATGAGCTCACTTATTAATGCCACATAATTTAAATATTTAGTTGGTGGTCTCTTCTCCTTGTCACTCGTTCTAGGAGCTCCCATAAACTCCTGAGCATCTCGCGCAATCTGAGTTTCCACTCGGCTAGTCTTTCTCCCGCCGGTAGGAGTAAAACCAATAGATGGAGCTTGTTGTTCCTTATTCTGCTACTCCTGATCCTGTGGACTCAACTCACCCAAGGTACCTATATCTGCATTTGTTCCTATCATAGTGCCCTATTCCTGAGACTCCTAATCCACTTTTGGAGCTTCAATCTGCTGACTCTGCTCAACTATTGGCAAATCCTGAGATTTTCTGAAGGCTTTCTCCTCCAGAAACTTCACATCATGTCTTACTATGATCCTCCTCATCCTTGGAATAATGATCTTGTATGCCTTGAAGGTTTCACTATATCCAACAAAGAAACCTTTCTCTGCAGTCGAATCTAACTTGGTTTGTTTCTCTGATGGTACATGACAGTATGTTATACTACCAAAGATCCTAAAATGTCCGACCTCAGGCTTCTTCCCTGTAAAGGCTTCTTCTAGTGTCATTTTCCCCAAAATCTTATAAGGTACTCTATTCTAAATATAGATTGTTGTGCTACAAGCCTCTACCCAAAGATACTTAGGAAAATCTTGATCAAACAACATGGCCTTGGCTGCTTCAACAATTGCCCTGTTCTTATGCTCAACAACCCCATTTTGTTGTGGGTTGTAGGGAACAGTCCACTCTCTCTTGATGCCTTCTCTGGTGCAGAACTCTAGGAAGGCTTTGCTTTTATACTCACCCCCATTGTCTGTCCGAAGAACCTTGATCTTCCTGCCTGTCATATTCTCCACAAGAGCTTTGAATTCTTGGAAGCAACTAAAGACCTCATCTTTGGCCTTCAAGAAATATATCCAGGACTTCTTGGAGAAATCATCAATGAAGGTTACGTAATACTCATAACCTCTCAAAGACTGAGTAGACATGGGACCACAAATATCAGAACGTATCAAGTCAAGAACACCTGTACTTCTACTGTCACTTCTAGGAAAGGTTGCCTTTGAAAATTTCCTGAGTGCACACCCTTTACATGTGTCACCATGCTCTGCACTCAACTTTGGAATTCCTGTCACGGTTTCTCTGAGAAATTTCAATGCCCCATGGTGTGTATGTCCCATCCATCTATTCCATATCTCTCTTATTTCCTTGCTGCTATTACTGCTCACTAGTGCCTTTGGAGTTTCAAACTGCAATGTGTATAAATTGTCACTTCTAACTCCAATTTGTTTTTCCTTCTTCCAGTCCTTGTGTTTTAAATACACCTTTTGTCCTTGAAAGAGTACGTTGTACCCTTTGTCTTCAAGGGCAGATACTGAAATTAGATTCATGCACATCCCTGGCACATGCAATACATCTGTGATCTTAATATCACTGCTTGACTCCCTCTAAAATGAAATAGTCCCTCTCCCAACTGGACTGCATGTGGACTTGTTTCCCATTTTTATCTGGAAGCCTATTTCTTTTGCTTTGTAGTTGGATAATTTTTCTCTAACTCCTGTCATATGGCATGACGCACCACTGTCAATATACCAGACCCTTGTAGTGCTCGAGCTAGATAAGCAGTTTAGAAGAGCAAACTCATTATCTAGTCTAGAGGATAGCTCATCAACATCCGCTAAAGTTGTTGTCTGCTTCTTCTTCTTGTCTCCTTTCTTCTGATTCAAACATTGACTGACATAATGTCCTAGCTGATCACAACCATAACATTTTATTTTACTCAAGTCTTTCTTTTTCTTCTTGTCTCCTTTTGAGGTACTCACTGCTTGAGCCTTTCTTAGTTGCGCCTTTGCTGGAAAGAGCAACATTCTCTTCCACCTCACCCTTATGACCACTGTTGCTTCCTCCATTAACATAGCTCATTCATAACTCTTCTTGAGTGAAATCAGGCCACAAACGATCCCAATCAGGAATATCTTGTCGTCCGGATACAACTTTGACAAAGATGTCCCAATCTTTTGTGAATCCTGCCAATGCAATCCTAACAACCTCATCATCTGGTATTGCTACCCCAACAGTTACCAACTCATCTTTTACTGTTCTGATCTTGGTAAGGTAGTCCACAACACTCTCCCCTTTCTTCATTCTAGTGTTTCTCAGCTTATCCCTGAGAATCAACTACCTATTCAAATTTGAACTCTGGTATAGATTGAGTATGGCATCATACATATTTTTGCAGGTGTCTAAATCTGTAATATGATGAACAAGGTGATCCTTGACCCCATCCATAACAATGCGTCTAGCTTTGGCATCTTCTTTCTGGTAGGTCGCCAGTAGCATAGCATCTGTCGAAACAGAAATGGTAGTGGTTGCATATTCCTTCAGACCATTCTCCTCCAATAACAGAAGAATTCTTGCTTTCCACATGCCAAAGTTTGAAGCCCCCTCAAGTTTGTCTGAATCTCTTAATCCGACTGTTGCCATTACTGAAACCCTTGAACTTAAACCTCCCTGAACACAAAAAGAAAATCGAAACTTGCACTTGTGTGATTAAACCCTAGTTTTCTCTTTCAAAGTATTTGCTCTTATACCATGTGAAAAATATGCCTCCTCTATTGGTGTTGTGAAACCCAACAATAAATTCACTATTGTTTAAACTCAGGAATTTGAATAACATAAGTTAAATTATTGAAACAAAGAACTAAAGCATGCACAACACCATTCACTAAAATACTGAATGCAGCAGAAAATTAGAGAAAACCAATCACACTTGACACAGTGATTTACCCTGGAAAACCCCTAACTCTGGGAAAAAACCAGCATCCAATGAGATATTTTATTATAATAGAAAATAAGAGATTTACAATAACTGCAAGAACTTGGCATCCACAGCAATACTGCAATCCTGGATAATATTTCTACTCCTTCTGATCACTCCAATCTCCCTTTCTCTTGTGTCATTCCTACAAAAAAGACTTCATCTGTATCTACAACACTCACATCGATCTCCCTTTTATAACCTCTCATCACCTACGGTGGAGTAAAGATTAACAAAGAAAACAAAGTAAAGTTGTTTGCTAAAAAGGAAATTTGCCAAACTTGGCAAGTGCGTTGCAAGATAAGGAAGATAAAAAATTAGGAAAGTTAGAGATGTTTATCTCCACAACTGCTCTAGCCTGGGTGACACGGTTCCAGGCTGGAGACACCTCCGAGCTACGTTTTCAACAAGTATCCAATCAGAATGTCTTGTTTCCATCCACAAAGGTGAGTGATTGACAATTTAGCAGATTTCAACCATGGCAAATATTGTCATGATGATAAAGTGTATTGTAATATTCTTTGCTTCCCTTTATGGGCCAATCCTCTATGTTTATTCCATGTTTTAGATTCATCCATGTTTTTATTTGTTTAGATAATTTATGATGCATCTTTCCCCCGCTTCTACCAATCTAAATAACTACAACTAAATAATCTTCTTCCCCCACCCACCCCATGCCGCTTCTAATTTCAACGCCACTAACCCAATATTACTTAACAATATACAGGATGGCATATTTTGTAACTTAGTAATTTGTATGACTGTTGATTCCCTCGTATAGATTAATGTATACCTATCTTATTACAACCTATGACCTACCCCATGTGATGGTTAAGTTCTCTTTGCATTGCCAATTAGGCCGCGCTAATTGCTAAAATGATTAGTATTCGTTAGGCGAGAGGATTTAGTAGTTGTGCACCTTACCTTCACGCTTCTCAAAATCCTATATGGAAATTTCAAATCACTCTCAATATTTTATAGTATCTTACTTGGCAAGTCCCCTGCTTATAATTTTCGTTTCAGAACCACATCATCAAATATGATGCCACATCAGCATGCTTTTTGTCAAGGTGTCCAAAAAGACCCAAAAAAAAAGTGAGACCAATACTTGTGCATTCACAGCATGGTTAGTTGAGCAATGATGTATCATCGCATGATTGGTTGCTTTTTAGATCAAAGGAATACATTTTGTTTAATTATGGGTAGTCAAGTCACAACTATTGAGCATTATATAAACAACTACTATCACAACTATTGGGCATTATATAAACAACTACTATCAAAACTATTGAAACATGCTCACCTATTGGGTCCTCTCCCCTATATTGCATGATTTCCAAGTAAGATTGAATGTCAATCATTCTTTTTTATTTTTGGAACTAAACTTTCACCTCATGCAAGGATCGCATGATTTATCATGCAGACTTATTTTATTTTATTTTTTTTGTTTTTATTTTACTAGTAAACTATTTATATATTTATATATAAATTATGATATCATTATTATATATAAATATAAATTATAAGATTTATTATTATCAAACATTTGAAAAATAAAATCTTTTATTTTTCCAATTAAGTTAATTTTTACAAATAAAACAACCATAAGACAGTCATTATTTAAATCATAACACACATTAGGCAATAACGTATTCATGATAACACAATGCATAACATAATCATTCACAATGTCGGATGAATGCAACTACATGAGTGTGTGCATAGGATTTTCATTATGTTGACTATTGTCGAGCGGCTAGGTCATCTCTACCTCAACTATGTTCTCGCCTTCAACCTGATCCTGCATTGATTTGCACTCAATATCTCATCAATAGGTTAGCTCATAAAACCATAATCAATAATTGAAATAGTCATATCATAATAATTCCTCATTATTTTAATCACAATAGCATGCATTTTAAAGATAACATCTAATTTATCATCCACAAAAACACATTAATGTATGCTTCAAACACATATTGTCCAATGGTCTCATCCAGATCCATTTATTATCTAATAAATTTTATGCAAGCAAAATCGAGATGGGACAAGATGTTTTATTAACATGTTTGAGGGAGGTTATGGCAGTTTGGAGGAGTGATGAGTAGTTGGAGGGCATCTAGGAGCATTTTGGTGAGTTGGACCACATGTAAGAAGATATAGCAGACAATTGAATCAATTTGAGGGTCATTTCCAATCTAGGGACATCTTCAACTAAAAGAACTTAAATCCATCAAGAATCTCTTTAACCACCTTCAACAACCAACATTTAAAAGAGAAAAATAAGGAGCCAACTCAATTGTGTGCCCAAGGAGAGTTGAACAAGCAAACTAAAGGTAAGAAAATGCATTTATGATCTAAAAAAACATGTTGCTAGTTCTTAGGAAGCTATTGGACGACTAATAGAGACACTTAGTGATATCTAATAATCTCAGTTCTTGAAAATTTTTGACGTGTTGTACCTTCAAAAAAAATATTTCCAACAAATATATTGTTTTGTAACTCAAAAAAATCAATCTTGAAGGCTGAAACATGTAAGACTTCATTTTTCAAAGCAATATTAGTCATTTCAGACTATGTACTACTCTAATACACCTTTTGAGCAATAAAATTTAGTATTTAGCTTTCTCATATATTGTTATATTGTATGCAATATGATGATTGATGCATGTTTTTTATGATTTACATGAAGCCCTTAAACATATGTCTCATTTTCAACACCTTCAAACAAAAAATGCATATCTTATGTAGGTTATAGCTTGTGTTATTGTGAAAGCAATTGTTAGTTGTGAAGAACATTTCATTTTTTCCTTCTAGAATTGTCAACAATTAAACCTTTATATAAAATACTAATACATGAGCATGCAAAAACATTGAATTTGTGCCTTAAACAACTGAACTATTAAAATAATTGGTGTCAAAAAATAGTAGCATAGGTCTTAGTATCAATTTGGTGCATCACCTTTATAGTGATTAGGTTCATTTTATGTCTTTTCTTCCCCTTTTCCTTAGTAGAACAATAGTAGCATAGATTAGTTTAGTTGAAGTGCCAAGGGAATTAACCCTCTCTAGAGGTTGATCTTTGATTATCAAAGCCCACACTTTGAGAGGTCTTCACATGCTTCACTAGATAGCTAAGCTAGGTGCTTAGCAAGGATGCATATCCAAGTGATAACAATTGGTAAAATAAACTTAGAGAATATTTGGATTTTGGTTTAAAATGAAATTAATGTGTTAGTAAATGCTCAATTTTGGCTTCATACATATGTGGTCTTTTGTGTCTTTCTTCCATGTTTAGGGATTGTGTGTTGGTGAGAATCCACCACAGGGTGGTTTCTTTTTTGTTCTCCCTTTGGTGGAAGGATAATTAGGGTGTGTTGGGAATGTTTCCCTCTATCCCCTATATCCTTGGACTCACTTTGGAGTCAATTTTAGGTCTCTCATTTTGTGTGGAGTGTCTCCTTTGTTTGGTCATTATGTTGGAGATTGGATAGGGTTGTCCCTCCTAGTCTCTTGGTTGTTTTTGAATGTTTGGGAGTATGTTTGTGTTGTATTCTTCTTTTTGTGATTCTTGAGTGTTGTCCCTGGGTATGAGAGCTATAAATGGTCATTCATTTAATCTTTGTCGGGGACTACAATACGCAGTCAAGACTACAACACAGATTCAAGACTCTAGCACATTTCTAGGATACTTGCACAATTCCAAGACACTTATGAAGTGGTTTGCTAGTGTCATTCCTAAGCATTAGAGTCCTCCAAGCATGCTAGTATCCTTGTTGGTCATTGTATTCCTCTAACACATTGTTGTCATGTATTTCATCGGACAATGAGGTCTTTTGACCATTTCTCAAGGAAACTTTGCATATGAAAGTTGTTCCCCTTGTCATGGTGATTCTTCTCATATTGTTTCCTTGTTGATGAGTGTTGTACTTTGGTATTTATAGCACCATTTACATTAGGAGGCTTGTCATTGTTTGGAAGCATCATGACATTATTCTAGTAGGTGGAGGGCTTGTGCCTCAAAGTAAGGAAACCCATTGTGAAGGTTTATCATTGTGCTTAGGTGTTGTTAAGTTTGTTGTTAATTGTATTGGAGGTGAATGTTACCCTTGTCATACTCCTAGTTCTTGAAACTAGTGATTGCATTGTCTAGACAAGTTGTGTTATTCTCCTAGTCGTCTCACCATTTATGTGGGTTTCCTTTACTGTAGTAAGAGTAAGTGTGTTTTGGTGAGGATTTAAAGTTGATGTTTCCCTCATCCTACCCTTGTGTTATGTTTGTGAGAGAGCACAATCATGGGTTGGTACCCAATCATTGTTAGATGTTTTCCCCTTCTCATAATTTTATCATGGTGGTTTCATCCCATGATTTGTAAGTATGTAGTTGGTCTCACCTTACTCATAGCAATAATGACCGATTGTTCTATTTTTTAGTATCCATGTGTCATTTTGTTTGAAATGACACTTGTGTTCTCATTGTTATGCAAGTGTGACATGTTAATGCATCTTGATTGATGTTGTTATTTCAAATAAAAAGTTGTTCAATCAAGTAATATCTTAGGTGTGTAGCTTGGGGCTTTACACATCCTTTTACAACAAAAAATTATTGTTCTTGATTTAAATTTTATTATAAGTCACAACCACTTTGTGACATAATTTTTGCTAGTTTTGGAACAATTACATGTAATCTTCTAATTTTCAATTGATGGGTTTTGATTTAATTAACTTGTAGTACCAAAAACACAATATTTGAAATTAACTTAACAAATAATGTTAATTAGTTTCCTTTATGATTATTGTATCGAGGTAGACAATTGGACTTAACCCTAATTGATAATAGTCAATTTGGATTTAGTACACAAAGTCAAATTTTATGTTATTCTTACAATATTTTAATTATATGGGTTATGTGTGTGTGGTTAATTTCAATGAGAAGGATATTTCCTTCTATTATATTCATGACCTAGTTGATTTTGGGATGACTTGGTTGTTTATTTTGTTGCATTTGATTGCCATGTGGTGCTTTGAATCACTTTTACATGTTTTTTTAATTTGTTTAATTGTTAGTTGGCTCTAGTGGATATATGTGATGAACTCAATTTAACCTTAAATAGTGACAATGCTAATTATGATTTGCAAAGACTCACAATAAGTGAATTTAGTATATTAGAGGTGTGTAGTATCTTAACAATCATAAATTACTTACATGTCATTTAAGTGAAAGTAAATACTAAGATAAATATCATTGCTAACTGCAGTCTTTGTATTACTATTTGAATGACTATTTAAATGATAAGTAGACCTTGAGTGTGATTTTGAAGGATAATTAATATCATGGAGAGATGAATTTGAAGGTTAGATGAAATGTTTACGTGTTTTGATTTAAATATTAAAATTGTGATTTTAATGTGAATAATGATTCACTAAAATTACTATAGATTATTATTGTGTTATATATGAGTAAATATAGTGAATATAATCATGGTGAAATGCAATTGGTTATTAAGATAAATAATAATTACAAGGCATGTGATTGATTTGAATTATTATACGTGAATAGTGTAATTTTCAATTATGTTGTGTTCGTTATATATTTTCTAGATTTATTTAATGTGTGTAGTTTGGCAAACGTGAGAATGAGAGATAAATCATGAAGTTTAGTTATCCTTCTTACTCCACCTATTGAAGTAATAGAAACTTGATTATGTTTCTTGGTTATGCCTATCATCTTAGTTCGTGAGAGGACTATGACCCTTTACATTAAGCCTTGTTGTCCCTAATTGTTTGACTTTATTCTTATAATTTAAATTAGGATTATATCTTTTGTATTGCTATTTTGAATTTATAAAATGTCTTTGGAGTGAAAACTTAGATTTATACTTGGTGCATGAATTTTAGAGGAGATTAAAATATGTTTTTATGTGAAAATGCCCCACTTGAGCAAGTACCTATGTGGTAGGTACCCTTTAGGATTTGTAGTTTGATTGTCAACCATATTATCTTCTTGGATGACTTTTGTGCAAATGAAGTGTTGAGTACACTCCACTTCACCATACCTTACCCATGTGGACGCACATGGAAAGGAACAAATTACATTTATGTTTTGTAAGAGTTGGTTGCATGTGTAAGAGAGAGGCCAAGTGTCCTCATCCAATTGTGTGATGGTGGATGACATGGAACTTGCATACAATCCATCCTCTTTAGCCTTTGGAAGGATAATTGACTCATCTTTGATATGGAGACTTAAGAAAATTTTGAGGCAAAGGGAAGTTATTCTAAACTCTTATCATTTTGGAAGTGATTTTAGAGATTTGGAAGGCCTTAGGTGTGATATTGCTTTGGAAAACTTTGAGAGGGGAGATTAAATAACGAAAAAAAGTATTTCACCTCATTGGAACTACCTTGAGAGGTATGCCTCTTCTTGCTTACATTCATATCAAATTTCATATTCTCATGCATGTGAAAGAGAAAGAAATGCCTTAGTTCTTGTATGTGGATCTTCTATGTAGATCAATGGTGTTTGTCAAATATTGTTCTTTTAAATAGTTTACAATATTTTTTGTATCCTTGAGAGCTCTTTTATTTATGAGTAATGGTTTTTAATCCACTCATTTCCTTTTCTTATTTCTTATTTACTTTTTTATGCCATACACTTATTTTGGCATATTGTGGTGTTGGTTTGAATTTGTGAGTTATAAATGTACCCTTGGTTCTTAGTCAATCTCTTAAATTGGGGAATGACCAAATTCTAGTATGGATTGATGACACCACATTAATAGGGTGGAGAAAACTCCCC
Source organism: Sequoia sempervirens (assembly GCA_007258455.2). Classification (NCBI taxonomy): domain Eukaryota; kingdom Viridiplantae; phylum Streptophyta; class Pinopsida; order Cupressales; family Cupressaceae; genus Sequoia; species Sequoia sempervirens. The sequence continues at coordinate 19,653 of VDFB02274330.1, read as the reverse complement.
TTTATTCACAACATCATTAAATCTTGCATAGAGCATGGAGTTTCATGCATTAAAATTTGATCAAAATTGTAAGCATAAATTATACTACTTGTGGTACTTTTGTGTTCATGTAAATTTGACAAGCAAAAGAATACGCATTAAAAATAGGAAATATGTCTTCTTTATTTGAAATAGAAGTATTTAAAAATAATTACAAACATATATATGCATATGTGGTTTATTTTCAAGCTTTATTTAAAATTTGGATTACGTATATATAGTTTTATTCAAATTTAAAATACCATATTTCTATGTGTATATATTATAAATATACTCACATATATATACTCACACAAATTCTATATATAATTGTTTCTCTCTATACATACATTACAACTACACACAAATACACACTTACACATGAATTCTATATATAATAGTTATATGCATCTATTTATGGAAATATAAATTATGATTTACTAATGATTGAACACTAAAAAGTACAAATCCAATCAATATCTAGGTAAAAGAATATTGACACAATAGTAAAAGCACAAAACAATACAAATTATGTTATTCAAGATAAATTTTATTCCAAAAATGAGATATTAGAATGGATCAAATGACATAAATCAAACACCAAATACATGGATGAAGTACATATAAAGAAAGACAAGAAGAAAACCTCTAAAAAAATCCCTTCTATGGACAAAAAAGATGGAATAGCATCCTAAAATCCCTACAAGAAAAGGCTCATGAATGCCTCCACACAAAAGAGGGAGAATGTAGATTTATAGAATCACATGGTGAATGCTATAGGAAGTATTTTTGTAATGAACGATGTACCTTCCATTTAGAAGAAAGAAATATCTACCTATGAACCTATTGAACTTGTACTCAAGTGGTGGAGTGTTGGAAGGAATGAAGATGTATGTCTCTAGAAACCTATTAATGAAATCAAGTACCATGCAAGATTTAGGTATAGTAACCATGTTTGATTGACTCATATTAGAGGTGTGAGATATAAACCAATGTGAATTAGTTGTTCCTATAGAAGTCATAAATGATGACAAACTTAGATCAATAGACTCATGAATAAATTTAAGTTGTGTCAAGATAGAAGCATGATGGGGTAGAAAAATAACTCCAAATGAATTCTCATAAAAAAAGAGGAAAGTGTCTTCAATGTTGTTGTCAATATCCTGAATATGAGATTCTACAAACATCCCAATGATCATGAAAATAAGTTAAACCTATTGAAGAAAAGTTGGTGAAGCATGTAGAGAATTCAATGTATTTGTTGATGTAGCAAGCAAAGGTGGAATCTTAGTGCATTTCATATAACTATATTATTCATCCCATGGTGTTTCCACATTAGATGCTCGAATATGAACAATAATAGAAGGATCTAGTAAATCTTGAACAATCATGGGTGCAATAATATCTAAAGTAAGACCATTTAAGATTGGAGGATCATCAATATCTCCACACATCTCCCAAATTCTAGTGCAAAGAGTTTGACGACACTCAATGTGCCAAACAAACCAACCTATGAACTCAACAACATTGCAACCTATCAATCTTATGGAATTTGATCATTTCTATCACACCATTCAACATTACAACCAATCAATCCTAGGGCATGATCATCATTATCACACTATTCAACCCATTTAACCCTTTATTATTTTTACTTAGTAGATTGTGGGGACCACACCAATTCCAACTTCAATAAGTCTTTTCACATTATGATGCCTAATCACATCTTTTATATGGTTGCATGGGTGCCAACTTAATCATGAATCATGACTCCATTGTAAACCCAAACTTAGTACATTGTTTCCCTTTACACATGATGAATATCATGCCCAATAAAATGCAAGCTTTGATGATTATATTTTTAAGATTTAATGATGTGTTTTTGCATGTTCTACTAATAATTTGTGTTTGCAAGTCTAGAGATGTTACTCTACAAAACATGAAGCATCATCCCACCACATATCCTTGAATTTGATCTCTTATCCCATTTATTGTTTTTATTAATTGAGCTTGCATTATTTATGTAGCTTGCATGCATGTCAAACTGGGGGGAAATTATAGAGGAGAAACATGCATGCATTTCTCTTTTTTATCACTATTAATTACATATGAATAAGACTCGGCATATTATGATGTTGTCCTAAGTGGTTAAAAAGGTATTAGCATTGGTAGGGGTTTTGAGGTCTCAGCTTCCACTCACATCAATGGCACTTGGAGATCAATTGTTTTCATTAGTCAAGTATCCCTAAGGGGACCACTCACATTTCTATAATAGTAGACCAAGTATTCATCAATGAGTGGTAGTAGCCATTTGATCTAAAGGAACACCATCCAAATATTTATCTTCATTAAGAAGGATGCATCAATTCACCTTTACATAGAGTATATGTAATTACCACCCTATGTGTGCGTGTGTGTGTGTTTTGAATAGGAATATGATTTTTGATGATAATATGGCCAATGCAATATAAAAAATACATGCAATATTTTAAACATTTGAAGTTACCCACTAGCTGGAAATATATTACAAAATTATCACAGATTTTGGATGGCAATTTAACATTGATTTTAACAATTCCCAGGTGGCTAAATCATCTTAAAACGACAATACGAACATACCCATTTGTTGTTGTGTATAAATGGTTTGGAAATGGACTGTAAACAACAAATTGTGGTATCCAAAATGGTAACAAACTCCTCCAAACCCTAGCTGCTCCAACTCGAACTTCATTGTTGGGTGTTCCTCATACCATGAGGCCCCAAACCAAGAAAAAACTACCACAAATCCTACGTGATTTTCCCTAGAAACCTCACACCGCTCCTCAAAGTTGTATGACCTATGTAAGGGATGGTATGGCCAACAATTGGAGTGTCCAAAACAAAAATTGCAATGCTTTATGCAGAAGGAAATCTTCCCCCCATCGCTACTACAAACAATCTCAACCAAAGCTCACCAAATCCAAATTGACAAGTATGTAACCAATACAATATTATATTTAATTTGGTATTTATATTTATCAATTAAATTAATCCAAACAAACTTGAACACAATTCAAAACAATTCCATAATCCCATTTATTCACAGGCCACTAATGGTTACAATTCATAATTACAAACTTTGGTTCAATATCTGAACACTCACAAAATTCTGCTCTTCCTCACAGGTTCATTATTTTGTTCCTACGTACTTCTACTCTCCCATATGTTGCAACCTTCCCTGATGGGCGCATCTACCAATCTTAATTCAAATCTTTGTGCAAATCCGATCTGCAATCTTTACCAGGCGCCACACACGCCCTTCACATGCATTGGTTTTTGATCTTTATAATGGTTTTTAAACCAATGGTCCCTTCACATTTCCTATGCTCAACTGTAAATATTTTTAACCCCTTTCTAACATTCCAAGTAACTCTGTCTTCTATCCAATCTACAATTTCCTTCCACTGCTGCCAATAACAGTTATCATAAGATGTGTGCCCTTGTTTTTTCTTTGTATGTTTCTAGTTTCCTCTACCTGTCGATCCCTCTTTCTTTCCTCAGGGGGTTGGTTTTCTCTTCATGTGGCTGCATACATTATGCAGCCCCACCATTTTCTCTTCATGCCTAGCAACCCCTCCACTCATACCACAACTGTTGCATTTTTTCCTTTGTTTTTGAAAATTAACTCCTTCTGGCTGCGCCTATTCAACTTCCCAATTCTGCATAATTCTTTTTTAATCCTCTCTTCTACACCCCTTATGATTATATCTTCTTACCTGGAGGCATATTCTCTTTATTACTTGTGATCCCTTTCACTTTATGTATCTTGTTTTATTTGCCATAAAATGGTGTGGCCTATTCCTCTAGTGCGCCCTCTAATCAAAATGTAATATTTTACTTCAACTTTCCCCTCACTTCCTCCTTACCCGAATCCCCATTCTTTCCTTGTCTTGGTTATTTTAAACTTTGAATCTGCCTTCAAACTAAGCAACCTTCCTTGATCCTTTTTCATTTATTTTTATTATCAATGGTGCATACATTAACCATTAATCCTCAAGCTGCGTCATTTAATTGGAAGAATAATTGAACTCAAAATTGGAAAATAGAGATAAGATATTTTGTCAAATGAGATTAATGTCATTCATTCCATCCAAATGACCACTGAGATAAAATTGATTAAACTCTAAAATCAAACACTCCAAAAAGCAAAATGAAAGCTAAATTATTTTTTGGTGATGTGGACCGCCAATCCCTCAGGCTGCTTCATTTTGTTGCCTAGTCTCATGAATCTGCCCCACAATATCTTCTTTGAATTCTTGGCAAACAAATTGAAAATTTGTAACTTTGAAGCTCCTATGTAGTTCCTAATGAAACCACCTGCAAATTAGCCAAAAAATTTCTCACTTTCGTAGTTCATGTCCTCTATGAGGGTTTTCATCCTCACAAAGCCCTTAGATGAACAAAGTTCAAACCAACAATAATATGTTATCAATCTTCAAGCATATTTACAAAATGAGCTTCCAAAACACTTTTATTCTTCCTTTTCCAATTCGCACGCCCACCTTGGGAATTAAAATATTTACTTTAATTTTAACACTCCTTATATCTCCCATGTTGGACGCTCCCTTAAGTTACAATATTTAATTCACTTTTAATATCACCTTATATCCCCTAGGCATCCCCTTATAAAGTCACCTTTTAAATATTTTAAATAATGTTAAGTAGTGTTATATAAAACAATCCCCCTGATAAAATGTATTCATCGACTAACATTAAATACATAATCCAACTGTGATGTGGTGTAACCATTACCGATTGGCAAGGTTGGTGTCAAAATGATGACTTACTAAAAATAGTTGTAACTAGCAAAGTGCTCGAAAACACCCTAGAAAGAGTCATCGTGAAGTATATAACAATCTGAGCTCAAAGCAACATCTGGAAAGGCCTCATAGGTTGAACTCCAAGGCCCAAAGAGATCCCTAATCCCACCACATTAGCCTACAGGAACCCAAAGATTAGGCTAACTGTCACCAATTCTCAATAGCTTAAGAAGGGGACATTACAATATATGTAAGTAAACAATATAAGAATTGTCAATCACTACCTAGAATCAATGACATTTAATCAAATATGAGAAGATAGAGTATTATCAAATATTAAAGAAAGATAGTCATACAACAACCTTCAAGACTTGTTAAAGGCACTATGAGTTCATAAAGGTGCCATTTGGATTTACAATTGCTAGTTGACCCAAGGCTCCATTGCTCGTATGATTTGGTCTAGATAGAAAATAAAACTAGGTTTCAAAGGTGTTTTTGACTAGAATAAGACTCAACCAATTAAATATTATGGAGGTTTGATAAGTACGATGCTAAATCCCCCTACCATTTCCTTATTTTCCACATTAGCCAATATGAGTTCACCTCGTACTAGCAACTCTATTAAGGAATCTCCCATCTTACTTTACCCCTACTTTTAATACTATCATATATGTAATGTCCTAATGCTCTTTTTCATTTTTTCAAAGTAGGCTCGTCTTTCAATCATTTTCCTATCTCGATACCAAATGTTCTAGACCAATCCTCTCAATAGTTATTCCTATGCCCTCAACTTGATTATAGACATAAATTTGGCCTTTGGACAAGATTGCACTTGCAAATTTGTCCTACTCTAAATCTTTACATACTTTTTGTACCTTACCATTTTAAATAATTTGACAATTATCCATTAGCTTGTGCACCAAATACGTTGAATTGAGCACCAAGGATCTTGTATTTAAAAGCATGCCCTAGGTCATTAGTAAAACAACCATCATGGATTGTATAGATTTGGAATTGAATATCACTCACATTGCAGAAAGATTCATAACTTGTATAATCCTTGTGTCCCAAATACTACATCTCAATTCATCATCTAGGTATCTTGCATTTTTATTTTATGTCTTCCCATCCAACTTAAAAGCAATAAGGCTTGACATGTCGTCCCTTTGTCTAGCAAGCTTCTAAAGATGTTTCTCATTACCATTAGTATGAAACATAATAAATATGTAGTCACACATGTTAAAAAAATCATTAGTAGAAGAGGATTGGAGTAGATGTGACTACTTCTAGGAGTGGTGTAGACTATAATTAAATTTAAAACAATGTAAACATTAATAATCAAATTCAACAAATTAAATCTTAGTCATTGATTGCATTCAAAACTAAACATCATATTAACAAAAATTAAACTTAATTACTCTTACTATCTCTTTCCAACTTTTTTTTGCTGTTTATATCTTTTTTAAATTCAAGTAATACTTTTTTATTATTTTATATCAATTTATGACAACAAAATTATATAAAATTATTGTCCTATATTTTAATACACCTAAAATTAAGTTAAAATAATCAAATCTTATTTTTGAATTTATATAAATTAATCATAATACCATAAGTTCAATTACAAACATCTTCACAACTCAATCCTTCCCTCAAATGAACTTTTCAATTTTATTTTAAAATAAGATAAAATCTAACAATTAAAAAGTAAACTATAATTTTAACAAAATCAAAATATCATATGCGTTATTCGTCTCTTTTTTTTCACTATAACTATGTGAACTAATCAAATTTACTTCATCATTCTCGCGACAATGACTAAGAGGCATGGCATTGTCAATCATGCTTTTGATAATCTTCTCTCTTGTTATCAAAGATTAATATTGATTTAAATATTTGTGGAATAGTTCTTGCTTGAGTGAAATCATTATCAATCATGCTTTTGATATTCTTCTCTCTTGTTATCAAAGATTAATATTGATTTAAATATTTGGGGAAAACTGAAAAGTGTGAGTGAAATCGTTTTCACAATGCAAAGAAAAAGACAACATTCTTTTCAAATCTTGGTTCACAATGTAATGAAAGACATTTCGAAATTTTCGAATTAAATCTTAATTAGGTGGACACAACTGAACTCCAGGTTTTTAATAGATTGTAATGGTTGAAGTGAGTTTGAAGAGAGAGGAATTGTAATGTTTATTTTGTATAAATCTAACTTATTATTCACCGAATTATACTATTTTTTAAGTTCACATACATTTCTATTACAAGATTGTATTATGGTCTAGTTCACCCACTTTGAATTCTAAATTTCCTATTCTCTAGACCAACATTCTCAAAATTCACCAAGTTTGAATTCTAAATCTTCCATTTCCTACACCAACTTTCTCAAAATTCACCAAGTTTGAATTCTAAATCTCCCATTTCCTCGACCAACCTTCTCAAAATCCACTAGTTTGAATTCTAAATCCCCACTTGCTAGACCTACTTTCTCAAAATTTACCTAGTTTGAATTCTGAATCACCCATTTCCTAGACCAACTTTCTCAATATATGACTATTGAACATTGATTTGCACACCAAAACACCAAATCTCCCATTTTTTTCAACCTTCTCAAAATCCACTAGTTTGAATTCTAAATCCCCACTTGCTAGACCTACTTTCTCAAAATTTACCTAGTTTGAATTCTGAATCACCCATTTCCTAGACCAACTTTCTCAATATATGACTATTGAACATTGATTTGCACACCAAAGCCCTCAACTTATGTGTCCAAGACTTGTATTTAAGTACATCACCCTATATGATTTTAATCATTAAATATTAACATATTATATCAACTCAATCACAATCTTATTCCTAGCTTGGTTAGTCCCAATCTTCTAAAAATACCAAAATGATGGTTAGAAGTGGTTCTACGAGCTATAATGAAGAAGATAGTTGCACCATATTATCCCCTAGTATCTCACATTGTCAAATCCTCTACATGATGGAAACCCATCCCTAGGGTAAAAAGCACACTACCCATATATATCAGTCAACTCAAGCATTGATCTCAAAAATGTGGACCAGTATCTACATCCGATTACAGCAAAAATAAGCCAAGAAGCAATGAAACCAGAAATACATCCCATTACTAGAAGTGAAACCAATGCAATAAATCATCAACCACCAGATAGAAGTGATTAACAGGAACCATCACCAACCACCGTGAAAAAGCTCAGGTGCAAGGAGAGTCACTAATCATCCCGAAAGTTTAAGCCAAAAGGACTGAGAATTACACAAATCAAAAGATCTAGAAAACTTCCAGTATATATATCAAGATTAATGATGAAGAGTAATTACATTGCCAAGCGAGATATCATCTATAAAGACCACAAACCAAGAAACAAAAAACACCTTAACAATTACAATCATCAGAGCTACAAAACAAACCAATATCCATTAAGTCAGACCATCACAAAAGCCCAATAACCAAAACATCCTATCGGTACAGGTCAACAGGTAAAACAAGATACCAAATCTGAACATCTGCATATGTAATAGCCAAAACATTTAAGATATAGATTGCCAAGTTAAACAGTCAGTAGCAGCAAATAGAACCACTCTGCGTTAGTTTGTTTTTGTTATTGGATTGGTCTTTGTGGAGAATCATAAGAATTGTCTCTAATTCGCTTATGATAAATTATGCTGTCATTATGTGGGCACCCTGAATAACTTTTTACCATTGGTTCAGTACCTCAAACAATTGTTGGGATCATCTCTAGGTAGTTTTGACAAATTATAGTGCCGTGATGTGGGTATATTTCACGAGCCACAAGATTTCTGTATCCTAATTTCATCTAGAATTATCTATAAAGAAAAGAACACGGAGAACAGACATTAGGGACTCAGCCAGGACATGCACATCACCTAATATTTTGTTTAAAGAGATAAGTATTGTGAACACCTTCCAATATATAACCAATTATAGTTTGTTACAAATATGTTCGGAAGATTTGAAAATGTGAGTCATGTTTACATGCAAGCTTACAGTAGCTAGATAAAAACACTTTCAGACCCCAAAAAATTGCCAATGATTTTGGCTTTTGTCACTTCATAGACATATAGCAGAAACATTTTACCATACTGTAATTATATTTTACCAAACCACTCAAAAAAGTTTTGAGTATAAAAGATAATTTCAAACAAATAACTGCCCCTATAGAGCAAATAGACGACAGAAACAAAGGAAGATGCCATAAACTGCAAATGCATGATATGGATGGTCTTTGTGTCGATCATATCTATAAAAGATGCATTTTTCTCTTTAAGCCCCAGGGCATCCCATATCTGATGCTTGCAACAATGATTACAAATTAAAAATAAGCAAGCACTCTACATTTCTAATCATTAATATGCCACCCAATGCAAGCTTTATCAATCCCCCCATTATGCTCCGTTAAAATGCGCTGTTCAGACCATGTAGAATAACGGGCATTATATTGGCCTTTATCCTGAATATCATAGTGACTTGCAAATTAACTCAGACATCTGTGCAGAGTACCATCGTGGCAAATCCCTCATTCAGCATGATTCCTGCATACACATCAAATCACAGTAAGAAATAATAAAAGTATTGCAAACTCAAAACACAGACAAAACAAACGAATTTTTTTTTCCTTCAATTCCAAATATATTGTATATATGCTCCCATTTACACTCCACACTCTAGAAATTTGATGTGCATCTAGGAAACACTGTAAAATGCCACGTTCCTATTAAGCTCTAACACAAGGATATATTTCAAGTGAGTGCACATACACATCAAATTCAATCAAGGATAAACTAAACACATCAATCATTATAATTCAAATTTAGTGACACTCAAAATCTTAGCAATTAATCAAAATGAGCCATCCAAATTTGGTCGGGGGAAAGATAATTACATTATCAACTGCAAAAAACCGCAAATTCCTACTATCTTGGAGGAAAAAAGATAACAAGGTGCCCTCTAATACTCAGAATGAAGTGAAAGTCTTTGCCAAATGTTAGTGTTACAGGTGAACCTTCCTCAATTTGTGCCCCCCTTGGCACAGTTGAGCAGGTTTCAGAGGTAACTGGGAGGGGTCAGATTGTCTAGGATCAGATTGAAGAGCATTGGATTGAACAAACTCTCAGTGAGGTCCAGCAGCTGTCCAAAAGCCGGCCTCTTCTAGTTTGGATAAAAGAAAAATGGATTTGGATGTAAGTCTTCATCATGGATTTGATTTTGGGTGGACATTGAAAAAAGGGAGATCAATTAGGAAAGGTTGTTGCCTCAATGATTCTGGAAGCAGATAAATTGGTAGTTTCCAAAGCTCTCTGGAGCACTTCGGTTTCAAACTTCTTTGGGATGGTTGGTCTTTTGTTGTTCATGCCCTTCCTGGGTTTTAATGTAATTGTTCTTGGCTGTTTTTGGCCCCTGGGCGATGTTCTTTTGCTGTCTGATGGACTTCATTGACAGATCTCTTATTCAATAGATTTGCAGAGATATTTAGCTGAAAAAATACAACAAAAAAATAATACAGAATTCCAATGCATATAGTATTTATTTCTTATAAAATATACAAATGCACTTTTCATTTTAGAATCTTTCATTCAGAATATTTGATTACTCCTCATATACTTCAGGACAAATGATGTAGGAAACATATTACCACAGACATTGAATCATTATTGAGGGATATAATCTCATCAAATGATACTCTGTTATTCTTGACTTGCAACTTTTGGTAGATTCACTATTTTCCCAATTGCAACTGTTCTACCTGCATATAACAATAAGATCAACGGATTTTAGGACCATTCTGGGTACTTAAATAGTAATCAACAAAACCTGCCATTTGACTTACCTTCATCACGGAGTGTAAACCTTCCAAGTTGTGGAACATCAGAGAACTTTTCAACACAAATTGAAGCATTGACCTGAAAGTTTGATAATAATAATCAGAATTTCAATAAAGAAATGATAATAAATAGCATGTTACTTGACTGAAAAATTAAGTACCTGAACACGGCACACCACAACTGAACCACTTTTAACAAAAAGGACCTTCTTCTTTATCGGTTTTTTGGTCTTTTGATCAATTTGATGTAGCAATTCCATAATCTCACATTCCTCCACAATGGAGTGTATATGCAATACAGCTTTATAGCCAGGAGTGAATATCGCCTGGAAAATCATATTTCAAAATACCAGACCGAGACAATATAATATCAGCATAGAATTCATTGAACAAACATACATCAATAACTATAAACACAACAAAACAATATTTCATTGATCATAGAGAGGAAATATTTATCTCTAAAAGTAAATTATATAAAATTTTGTGTACCTTATGGTCCAGTAGTTCCAGTATCTGTAATTGAGCATCAAACTCGACAACAGCAGGGATGGGTCTTGCTGCAACATGCAACAATGTCTTCAATAAAAATGAATTCACCATCCATACATTATACTCTTATAGAAACTAATTATCAAGAAAAATCCTTTGAAAAGCAATTCCCTACTATGCTTCTTAATGTAGAAAAATCCAATAGTAAACAAACTTATGACACATATCATATTGGGCTTCAAAAGCAAAATGAAAAGTTATGAAATTTTATGGGATGAAAAAATTGTTGACACACTCTTCAGTAAAAGATAATGTGTGCTTAACATAGATTGGTAATTGCATTTATGATTTCATAAATAATCTTCAGAAGAAACTTATTAGATAACAATAATGACTAAATATACTTGATGTACCAAAATGAAAACTGCATGTTGCCAACACTCAAACCTCTTAAATCATGTATGAACGCAAGATTTATGTCTTATAAATACCGTTCATAATGACAATGATAGCAAGAACCATCTTAGCAAGAAGTTTCATGCTTCATGCAAAGCAATTTGCTTTTGATTGAAAACATTTCAATTCATTTTTGTTCCAAATCAAAGCATTTTCATCACAAGCTCTTATATAAAGGCAATTTTACACATTAAACTTTTTATTCAAAGAAGAAAGGCTTGCAGCAGACAAAGGTCTGGCCATTGATTGTATTTTAAATATCCTTTCATTAGAATTAGCCATTTGAATATATAGAACATTGCATATCCCTTCACCCTCACACCCATGTTCAATATATTCTGTGATGATGTCTGTCTCGCCTTTCACAAGTTTGATGTTTCAGTACATTTACTGTGTACCCAAATTTTGGAAGTGTTCACACTTTATATCCAACCCCCTTGAACATGTAACCTTGATCGCCACTGTTCCAGTGTGCAACACATTCCCTACCCTTATGATGTCACAAGGACATGAATAAGATGTCCCCTTGCGTTGCCTTTTTCTCCACAAATCCAGCAGAGGTTCAATATCTTTTTTACATATCCAAGATGTTCCTAGTTATAAGGGGGGAACTTTGGGACCCAATCTGTTGGGAACCCACCAAGAACTTCTTTCCATCCACATGAATCAATTTTTTGTTATAAGGGAACTTTGGGACCCAATCTGTTGGGAACCCACCAAGAACTTCTTTCCATCCACAAGGACATGAATAAGATGTCCCCTTGCGTTGCCTTTTTCTCCACAAATCCAGCAGAGGTTCAATATCTTTTTTACATATCCAAGATGTTCCTAGTTATAAGGGGGGAACTTTGGGACCCAATCTGTTGGGAACCCACCAAGAACTTCTTTCCATCCACATGAATCAATTTTTTGAACATATTTGCAGAAGAACAAACAAAATAGGTACCTTTTATTTCCAGGATCATTGATAATCTTAATATAACAATCAGATTACCACTTCAAGTTTTCTAAGTTTGAATTCTAACACTTCTAAAATAAACTTTGCAATGTTTTTCACATACAATAATGTCCCTGTGTTCCATGAGAACACATCCTATACTCTTTGAGGCTATCTTGAATGTCCAACATGTTATTGGACACAAAGAGGATGTCCCCCCATTTCACCTTTTTTCTGAATTTTTTCTACATCCAGTGTACATTTAAATATCTTTTTGGCATCCTCAAGCTGTTCCTTGCTTTTAGATGGGGACTTGGGGACTGCTGTGGATTTCAAAAAAGGCTCACCAGACATAATCATACATCCAATTGTATTGATCGAGTAACTGTATTTGTCAACAAGATAATTAAAAATAAATGATAGATTAGCTGTTTTTCAGCATGACATCCCACTTGTGACCCGAAGGAGAAATATTGGTTCAGGTAACCACATAACATACATATAATATATTAAGAGTACGAGTTACAATATAAATTTTATAAGATCATGTGTATATATCTAACTTCAGAGTTTAAATAACTCCAAAAATATAGCTGTAACCCTAAAAGCAGAAAATATAAGTACACATTTATATGGTAAGGTGTGCATTTAAAGGATAAATGTATGTTCATTTCGCAAATGTTAATAAACGTAGCTGAATAAATAATTAAATGTAATGCACTGTAAACAATTAACATTTACCACCTGTTAGGAGGGTACAGGGCAGAGAGTAAAAGCTACCAGAACTCACCACAAAGGACTTGCGGAGCATCAGGCCAACAAGGAAGATAGACTAAGGGGTACCCTATAAGGGTCACGTCTCTATAAGAAACTAAGTAGTGATATATGTATGTAATAGGTGACAGATTAGGAAGACATTGATCATATAGAAATAGAGAAAGGAACTGTAATACAAAACAGAGACTAAGACCTGCTAATGTAATGGTTCTCTGAATATATATATGGAGTTACAAGGATTCAATGGTTATCTGAATATATATATATATACATGGAGTTACAAGGATTCAATGGGTACATGTGTTATGAATGATTGCTCTTCTTGGGTAAGCTATACACAATGTTCTGTTAGATATAGATTCTTACTCTATTCTATCACTGTACCCTCTGGGGTATAACTGGCTACAAAAGGGATACCAGGGTACAGATCTTCGGACTGTAATTCCCCATTTCCTCTCGCTAACACCACCTTTAAATAAATATAACCCACAATACAAATGCAGTGGACTCTTAAAGGTGTTAAAAAGTAAAGCATATGTCATTGTTAGTAAAGTGGAACCAGTAATTATTGTTTTCTATAGAAAAATGAAGCAGGTAATACAACAAGGTTTTCCCATAAAACAACAAGCCATAAATGTTAAAATCACCCAACAGCAGTACAAATACTCAAACTCGAAAAAGAAAAAGATAGAAGTAAAAAAGCAGCATAAACATGTAAAACAGCTGTGTCACTGGCAATAATAACACCAGCACTAAAATACCATCATTTTCTCGCTCATGATCATCAGCCATCATTGGACAAAGAAGTAAGAAGAGGAGAAGCCAGAGAATGCTGGCCTTCCTATCGCATTGTTCACCGCACCATTTGTACAAGTCTCTGACCATTAATAGAGAAATGGTGTATATAGCTGTGAGCTACAGGTGCAATTTACTTATTATTTCCATGAAATGTGACAACAAAAATAAAAAATGAGTGAAAAGAAAAGCAAAAAAAACTTGCAATTTGCAGAGGGTTTGCTCTGGATGTATCCATGGATATACACAGTCAAATCCAGGCCCAACTCTGTGCCCTGCCTGCACCCAGGGCATACTGGACTGTGACCTCGGATCTGGGGGTTTTACTGAGTGAACTGGTAACATAAAAAAAATCAATATATTACAAAACTGACACTTAGGAGGAAAAATAGATGAAAAGAAATACAATCGATTTAAGTTTCATAATGTTTTATGAAGATGTGTGTTTCCAGTTTCACAGGTTCAGTATTTCAGTATAAATTTTACAAACTTACAACAAATCAAACTGTACCATGTACCCAAATTTTGGGGTTACACGCTACCCTTCACAACTAGCCCCCTTGAACTGCATATCTGTGCACCTGCATACCCATGTTTTAGAAATTCAGACCAGGTACAACATACCTGCGTCCCACCTACCTCCACACATAACCTTGGTTGCCACTGTTCTGAGTCTGAATTCCAAAAATAAAACCTTTTTACATGTACAATTAAATTCCAGTGTTCCCTGGGATCGCATCACCTACCCTTTAGTGCTGTCTCAAATATTCAAAATATTTCAGGGAGACAGAGAATGCCCACCCATGCACCATGCCCCTACCTTCACCCCCTGTTGTGTCACCCTTTTTTTGCTTTTTTTCCTCACATCTAGGGGAAGTTTGATTTCTTTTCGGTATTCCCAAGATGTTCCTTGTTTTAAGGGGGGAACTTGGGGATGACCATGCATCCCTAAGATATTTCATGAAGACTGATGATCGTAGCACCAACTCAGACATTCATATTTACAATTTCCAGTGTTAAATTGAATACCAACACTTCTACTAAGACCTTAGTGATGCTTTTTCGCATACAATAAAGTTCCAGTGTTCCATGGACATGCATGTCCTATTTAATAGAACATGTTGAGTAATTTTGTTCCAAAATGGGGTATCAAAGTACATGATAAAATGCTACATATCAGAATTGAAGGATGCCAAGAATGTTTTAACATGAGAGCAAATTAGAACAACACCTTATTTACCAGATGCATGCTAAAATAAAATCTTAGCAACTGATTTACAACAAAACAGACAAAAGAAACATCCTGACAATAAAATATTACCAACTGCTTTACACATTTGAGCACCATATGATAACAAAACAAAACCACACTGATCACAACTCCAATGATAACAAAACAATGGTTTGCAACAATCAGCTAAAACAACTCACAAATTGAAGACAAGACAAATCCTGTTGAGATATCCTCCTCTTCAACACCAGCTAATTTTACCCGGATATTTTCTCCAGGCCTTGCAAGCCTTATTTCACCACTATCTCGGTAAACGGCCACAACTTTCACTTGAGCCTGTTTAACAAATAGATCTGATATGTATCAGCCAGCATCAATGAACAGCTGAGGACAAATGCAGTGTAAACATGAAACTCACCCTATTTGGCATCACAATCAAACTGTCTCCTACTCTTACAGTGCCCGACTCCACTTTTCCCATTACTACAGTTCCCATGTCCTTGAACTTATCCATTATTGGCAACCTGCAAAGATAAATCCTGTTAAATAGCTTATCCCCTTCAGAAAAGTATATCTATTGAATCAATTTATTAAGAAACCAAATTATTCACAAAATGATAATAGTAAAATTATGGAGAAAAAGGAACACTACAAAAGGTGTCACAATAAATGAAAGGAGTTCTAACATCATGCCAGAGATGGAAAACCATAGTCCTCATCAGCATCAAGAGGATCTACAGAGCTATAAAAATGTAAAGTGTCTCAAGCTGAGAAAAAATCAGAGTTAACCTTGACATATGAAAAGTAACATCAGACTCATCCAAAAAGTTGTGGTTGATGAAAATATATTATTTTAAAGCTTATAGCATCAATGTTATGGGCTTTGTCTAAAGAACAACATTTATCACTGATCAAAGAATATTGAGTCTTTCAAGGGACAGTCATTGTCAAGTTCCAAACGGGACTATGGTCACTGATATAGAAATCTATTGAGTTTTTCTGAAAAAAAAAAATCCCATAACCACTCATGGGATAAAACCATAAAAAAAATTAAAATAAATGAACAAATGATTTTGTATGTACACTAGAAAACGTAGAGGCATGGGAATGATGTGATATTCGTAACATCCCCCCTTATTACACCATTCTCCAAATGGGGATATGTGGACTACCAAAACTTGTTGAATACATTCAGTAGTTCATCAAAAACACATGGTATGAGTACGGACGTACACATCTACTTGTGATAAACAATAGTGGAACTCACTTCATTGTGCTTCTTTAGGAGTGACCTTACTGGACTTTATCCAAGGGTAGGGACTAACACTTCCAATAAATTATGATTGGGGACAAACACATCCAATCATAAACAACTAACAGTTGTGATTGAGGACACAACCATCCAATCACATATACAAATTCTTGATTTTATTTGAAGAATTTTATTTAGCTTTAGCTTGCCATTGAGGAGAACCTTGGCACATTGAATACAGTTCATAATCAGCTGCCCCTTTATCTTGCAATATCCACAGAAAATATTGCCTTGGGAGAATTGATTTCCCTTTGAAGTAGACCAATTGGATCTAGTCATCTAGAGGAACAATTAAGCTTGTTTTTGATGAACAATACAGTTTCCTCTATAGTTGAATCATTTTCCTTAGCTTCTTTATTAATCAAGGTAGATATTATATCTTCTAAGTTAATATCTATTTTGTTCAGTGTGAACACAACATTAACATAGCTAAAAGGCATTCTATTCAGCAAAATAACCTTTGCATCATCATCATCTACATCCCATAGATCCTTTTCAATAAAGATCAATTGTAACTTTACATTCCAAGTGTTAAAGTCTTTGCCTCCAAATTTCTCAATAGAGAATGTATTATTTTTCTCCATGGTTAACAGGCATTCAAATCAAACAAAATGGGCAACCAAAATAACAAGCAACAGTTGTACCCAAACTGCACACTTGACCCCTATAACTATCACTAGGTCAAGATTTACCAACCACAATGACCTCTATATAGCTGATAAATACTTTGCACATGCATCAACAGATGATAACAATTTAACACTTCCTTCTGATGGTTTCATTTACAACTCTATAGACATTGGCAAAGTATAGGTATAATAAATATGATTCTTTATGAATATAATGGTTTTCTAAAATTTCTAAGAATATAAAAGTTAGGATTTTTCAAAGTTCTCCCTAGTTTTTGAAACTGAATCATGAACAGCATACATTAATATAATCCTATTTTCTATACTACTAGTGACTGTTTTTTTTAATAGTTTAAAATGATGTGGAAGGTCTGAGTTGGCAAGTTTATGGTCTTCTGTACCATTCCAATCAGGAGTATAAGGAAGTAATCAAATGTTTTGGAAATACTTTTGAGGATTTATCTAGAAAATCTGAAAATATTGAAATCCTACATGATCTTTCCCTTCTCAGGCACAAATTCAAGATTTAATGGCATTTATAGAAACAAGACAGAAGCTATCAAATCTGAAGCCCAATCTATGCATAAACTGGATTGCATTTATAGTTCAACAAGCACAACAACAAAAATGATAAAGAACCAAATTTCTTACAAGAAACATGTTAAGAACTGTTGCCAAATCGCGCACGGTACGGTATGCTGATACGCATTTTTTGGTGTGGGTACGTTTGGGTACGTCCGTACATAAAACATATAAAAATTATAGATATAGACATATTTGCAGCCTAAAAAGTAAAAACAAGAATTAATAATTTGACAAAATACAAATGTGTATATTAAATTATTAATATTATGTAATATTAGTTAAATTATATTAAATTATTAATATTATTATTATAATATAATTAATTTATAAAATTATATTATTATAATTATATATATACTTAATATTATATAATATTATGTTATTAAATAAATTAATAATAATATTATAATATGAATACGTAGTGGTCCTATATTATAAATTAAAAAATAAAATTTAAATTTATAAATTATAAATGTATAATATAATAATAAATTTATATACAATAATATAATTGAATTTATAGACTATGTCTATAAATTACATAACATAGAAAAAGATTTAAAACAAAAAATTAAAAAACAAAACGCGTGCAGATGTGGAAGATTTCGCTGCTGCAACCACTCGCAATCACCTGCAACCACCCACAATCACCTGCAAGTTGCTACAATCGACCGTTCGCAACCTGAAAGAAATCGCTCACCACATGGAAGAAGTCATTGTGTCAAAAAAATCGCGTGCTTAGGGTTTTCGTGCAGAACAAAACAAGCAAAAACGATGGGCGCAGGACAAAATCAACACGTTTAGGGTTTTTTCGGGTTTTTTTCACACGAAAACGTTGCATAAATTTTTGAAACCCGTGCCAAAGACCTCGGAAACTCTCTGCAAAACGCCACCTCAACATGAAAACGGAAGAAAAACACGGATGCGTTTCAGACGCAAAAATCCAGTACCTGTTCGATTCTCAGCGACTCGCATGAACTGCTTGCATACATATATCCGCATTCCAGAATTGGAAGGGGTAGCGGCCAATTCCAGTAACTTAGGTTAAGAATATTAAAGTAATATTGTTATATTTAGCAAATAATGGTCATCTTAGTCGTTTAGTTTGCTATCAGTTAGTTTTAGCAACTTTCTTTTATCTCTTTTGGTTATCGATTGTTTCTGATTTAGAAACATCATTTGTAATTTCTTATTTAAGGAGTTTTCCTCTAAAAATCTCCACTTATCTCATCTGGACTCGTTAAAAAGGTATTCAGAAGACAACCACTGCGAGAGTGTAGTGAACACTCTTGTATTCACCAACACAAAGTCGTACCTCTTTTTCCTTATGCCGTTCAAATCCTAAACCACAATTTCAGTCCCCAGCTTTTCTGCAGCCAAAAGAAGGAAATCGCAGCAATAGGAACAGGTACAGGAGTGACTTTGCTCTCTATAAAAAGCTTAAAGATCACAACAATGTCTACAGCTTTGGCATTTTGTTGCTAGAGATCATGAGCAGTATAAAAGCTATGATACCATATTGTGCGTTTTCAATAATACATAATACTGTTTTTTTTGCCTTCATTCTAATTTTCTAGCTATTAGGGTTTGCATATTTTGTATTTCATTTCTCAATTTCAGCTAGCTTGTTGTAGCTGTTATGGTTTTTGTTCATATTTTTTTTCCCTTTTTTGTTTTGCCAGGGTTTCAATTCATTTCTCCAAAAACACAACAGCATCTGCATGTAAGACAAGTGACGGCAAACCTAAGGACCCT
>VDFB02274329.1:0-27142 GCA_007258455.2 Sequoia sempervirens | reverse complement strand
AAATAGCTTATCCCCTTCAGAAAAGTATATCTATTGAATCAATTTATTAAGAAACCAAATTATTCACAAAATGATAATAGTAAAATTATGGAGAAAAAGGAACACTACAAAAGGTGTCACAATAAATGAAAGGAGTTCTAACATCATGCCAGAGATGGAAAACCATAGTCCTCATCAGCATCAAGAGGATCTACAGAGCTATAAAAATGTAAAGTGTCTCAAGCTGAGAAAAAATCAGAGTTAACCTTGACATATGAAAAGTAACATCAGACTCATCCAAAAAGTTGTGGTTGATGAAAATATATTATTTTAAAGCTTATAGCATCAATGTTATGGGCTTTGTCTAAAGAACAACATTTATCACTGATCAAAGAATATTGAGTCTTTCAAGGGACAGTCATTGTCAAGTTCCAAACGGGACTATGGTCACTGATATAGAAATCTATTGAGTTTTTCTGAAAAAAAAAAATCCCATAACCACTCATGGGATAAAACCATAAAATAAATTAAAATAAATGAACAAATGATTTTGTATGTACACTAGAAAACGTAGAGGCATGGGAATGATGTGATATTCGTAACATCCCCCCTTATTACACCATTCTCCAAATGGGGATATGTGGACTACCAAAACTTGTTGAATACATTCAGTAGTTCATCAAAAACACATGGTATGAGTACGGACGTACACATCTACTTGTGATAAACAATAGTGGAACTCACTTCATTGTGCTTCTTTAGGAGTGACCTTACTGGACTTTATCCAAGGGTAGGGACTAACACTTCCAATAAATTATGATTGGGGACAAACACATCCAATCATAAACAACTAACAGTTGTGATTGAGGACACAACCATCCAATCACATATACAAATTCTTGATTTTATTTGAAGAATTTTATTTAGCTTTAGCTTGCCATTGAGGAGAACCTTGGCACATTGAATACAGTTCATAATCAGCTGCTCCTTTATCTTGCAATATCCACAGAAAATATTGCCTTGGGAGAATTGATTTCCCTTTGAAGTAGACCAATTGGATCTAGTCATCTAGAGGAACAATTAAGCTTGTTTTTGATGAACAATACAGTTTCCTCTATAGTTGAATCATTTTCCTTAGCTTCTTTATTAATCAAGGTAGATATTATATCTTCTAAGTTAATATCTATTTTGTTCAGTGTGAACACAACATTAACATAGCTAAAAGGCATTCTATTCAACAAAATAACCTTTGCATCATCATCATCTACATCCCATAGATCCTTTTCAATAAAGATCAATTGTAACTTTACATTCCAAGTGTTAAAGTCTTTGCCTCCAAATTTCTCAATAGAGAATGTATTATTTTTCTCCATGGTTAACAGGCATTCAAATCAAACAAAATGGGCAACCAAAATAACAAGCAACAGTTGTACCCAAACTGCACACTTGACCCCTATAACTATCACTAGGTCAAGATTTACCAACCACAATGACCTCTATATAGCTGATAAATACTTTGCACATGCATCAACAGATGATAACAATTTAACACTTCCTTCTGATGGTTTCATTTACAACTCTATAGACATTGGCAAAGTATAGGTATACTAAATATGATTCTTTATGAATATAATGGTTTTCTAAAATTTCTAAGAATATAAAAGTCAGGATTTTTCAAAGTTCTCCCTAGTTTTTGAAACTGAATCATGAACAGCATACATTAATATAATCCTATTTTCTATACTACTAGTGACTGTCTTTTTTAATAGTTTAAAATGATGTGGAAGGTCTGAGTTGGCAAGTTTATGGTCTTCTGTACCATTCCAATCAGGAGTATAAGGAAGTAATCAAATGTTTTGGAAATACTTTTGAGGATTTATCTAGAAAATCTGAAAATATTGAAATCCTACATGATCTTTCCCTTCTCAGGCACAAATTCAAGATTTAATGGCATTTATAGAAACAAGACAGAAGCTATCAAATCTGAAGCCCAATCTATGCATAAACTGGATTGCATTTATAGTTCAACAAGCACAACAACAAAAATGATAAAGAACCAAATTTCTTACAAGAAACATGTTAAGAACTAAGTTGCCAAATCGAGATGCTGCGAATGCAGTGGAAGTATGCTGATCGGCATTTTTTGGTGTGGGTACGTCTGGGTACGTCCGTACATAAAACATATAAAAATTATAGATATAGACATATTTGCAGCCTAAAAAGTAAAAACAAGAATTAATAATTTGACAAAATACAAATGTGTATATTAAATTATTAATATTATGTAATATTATTTAAATTATATTAAATTATTAATATTATTATTATAATATAATTAATTTATAAAATTATATTATTATAATTATATATATACTTAATATTATATAATATTATGTTATTAAATAAATTAATAATAATATTATAATATGAATACGTAGTGGTCCTATATTATAAATTAAAAAATAAAATTTAAATTTATAAATTATAAATGTATAATATAATAATAAATTTATATACAATAATATAATTGAATTTATAGACTATGTCTATAAATTAGACAACATAGAAAAAGATTTAAAACAAAAAATGAAAAAACAAAACGCGTGCAGATGTGGAAGATTTGGCTGCTGCAACCACTCGCAATCACCTGCAACCACCCACAATCACCTGCAAGTTGTTACAATCGACCACTCTCAACTTGAAAGAAATCACCCACCACATGGAAGAAGTCACTGTGTCAGAAAAATCGCGTGCTTAGGGTTTTCGTGCAGAACAAAACAAGCAAAAACGATGGCCGCAGGACAAAATCAACACGTTTAGGGTTTTTTTAACACGAAAACGTTGCATAAAAGTTTTGAAACCCGTGCCAAAGACCTTGGAAACTCTATGCAAAACGCCACCTCAACATGAAAACGGCAAGAAAAACGCGGATGCGTTTCAAACGCAAAAATCCAGTACCCTGTTCGATTCCTCAGCGATTTTGGCATGTATCCGTTTGCATACATATCCGTGCACTGATTACTTGGAAGGGGAGTGAGGGCCAATTCCAGTAACTTAGGTTAAGAATATTAAAGTAATATTGTTATATTTAGCAAATAATGGTCATCTTAGTCGTTTAGTTTGCTATCAGTTAGTTTTAGCAACTTTCTTTTATCTCTTTTGGTTATCGATTGTTTCTGATTTAGAAACATCATTTGTAATTTCTTATTTAAGGAGTTTTCCTCTAAAAATCTCCACTTATCTCATCTGGACTCGTTAAAAAGGTATTCAGAAGACAACCACTGCGAGAGTGTAGTGAACACTCTTGTATTCACCAACACAAAGTCGTACCTCTTTTTCCTTATGCCGTTCAAATCCTAAACCACAATTTCAGTCCCCAGCTTTTCTGCAGCCAAAAGAAGGAAATCGCAGCAATAGGAACAGGTACAGGAGTGACTTTGCTCTCTATAAAAAGCTTAAAGATCACAACAATGTCTACAGCTTTGGCATTTTGTTGCTAGAGATCATGAGCAGTATAAAAGCTATGATACCATATTGTGCGTTTTCAATAATACATAATACTGTTTTTTTTGCCTTCATTCTAATTTTCTAGCTATTAGGGTTTGCATATTTTGTATTTCATTTCTCAATTTCAGCTAGCTTGTTGTAGCTGTTATGGTTTTTGTTCATATTTTTTTTCCCTTTTTTGTTTTGCCAGGGTTTCAATTCATTTCTCCAAAAACACAACAGCATCTGCATGTAAGACAAGTGACGGCAAACCTAAGGACCCTACTTGGAAATATAGCATAGTATGTATGGAACTAGGAATGGAAATATGCAACTATTATGGCATGCATATGTTAGGAGGCATGAAATATCACCCTGCAGGGATCAATAGCCAAGATGTTGTGATATGTAGTGCAGTGTCTGAGAAGTTTCAGTGAGAAGATAATGCTCTCCTTACATCTTATGATCAAAAGAAAGTTTAGAAAAGTGGACAACGGAGGCATTGTGAATAGTAAAGCATTCATCTATTAACAGAAAAAAGAAGACTACAAAATATAGGAATGGAGGTCTACTGTAGATATTAAATATCTACCTACCTGCTACCTACCAGAAACTGTAGACAACAGTTACATACCTAAACTAAATAAATACATTAATATATTGACCATTAACTATACAAATGAGATATGAGATATTATTCTAACAAGCATTGATACTTATCATGAGTTCTACAAGGTCAAAAGAGGTTTACAAATTTAAGTGTTTTTAAATGTTCAGAAAATTTGCAGAATTTTTGCCAAGTCCAATGACATCACAATTTTAGGGTCTGCCGAATGTTTCCTGAGTCTGAGTTTTTTAACTATGGTTTTACTTATAAAAGCTTCAAAACAATGTTTGTTGAAGCATATGTGAAGAAACATTTAAGCAAATAAACAACAAAAGTAATGACCTGCTATATGAAAGTAATCTATCACACATGCACTAAAGCATATCATGAATGTAAAGAGCCTGATTTGTAAATTTGTATCAGTCAAATGTGTGGCATTTTGACAATCATTGCAGACTTGTCGTGACCAATTGACAAATTAAAGAGGATAAAACCAAGCTTGGGGGACCTAACAAATTCATATCCCTAATAGGCTAATGCCTAATAGAACAAGGATTGTAGTAAATAAGGCTATAATTTGGTTATCATGCAAGCCCCAAATTGAAAGTCAAGTTCATAATTAAAATTGAATGCTCTATATGAAAATTATCAATTATGCCATTAAAAATTGGCTGCCCAACTTAGTCCAACTTCAGGAATGTATTTTTAAAGTTCTTTGAGGATTCTCCTTACAACTACATAGGAAATGTGATTTATAATTTAACTATGAATGTACTTAATGCAGTTGATGTGGCTGCAGCACAGAAAAATGAATTAGAAGACAAAAATGGCAATGGAAAGGAGGAGAGTGTGCAAACCATAAAAGAGGCTCTTCCCAAGTTCAGGGTGAGAAGCATGACAAATCTTAAATGTCACTTATGGGCTCCTCAAACCTTGAAAATAAGGTGCTGCTGGGAAAGCTACTTCCTTCTTGGCCCTTGATCAATCACAGTGGTAAGGGGAATATAATCTGCAAGAATCCCTCTAACCCCTACCATAATTGGGGGGTTTTTTCTTGCCATTTGATCAATCTTTCTCTAGTACTCCAAAAGGGCCACCTGTGGAGATATGCAGAGTAGAGAGTCTGAAATTCACTTCCTATGAGAACATAACAGTGTAAAATGCAGATCTGAAGAGCAGCAAGGTTAATGGTGGCAAGGGGGTCATTTTTACAGGCTCTCCTTCACAGCAGGACCATTTCTTCTTGGGTGGTATACCAATAATACTAAGGGGCAGCTAATATTTTCATCCCATCATAAAGCTTTGACAAGATTTCTTAAGAGTGGGGCCCTCTTCCATTTTTGTGCCAATTCGTGTGAAGTGAACCTCACGAGTTTGAGATTGCCCAATGGACATCACTTGTCCTGAAATTACCCTGCTTTTAAATGATTTTTTCATTTTAAGTTAGATGCTATAGCTAAGAGAGAGTCGTGTAGAATAATAGTTCCGGATTCCAACAAAGGCGATTTTCATCTATGTTTTGTCGGGGTTGGTTTGCATGTGGATTTTCAAAACCTATCTCCAATAAGGTTCAAATCTCATTTGAGGGTTGGTACTGGACCTTCCCTTTAGATGCTTCAACTGTCTGATGGTTGGTTGTAGGGCTGCAGCTTGTGCTTCTTCTCCCTCTTCCAAAAAGGCATGTAATCTTCAGTCTCGGAAATTAATTTAAAAGAATGAAACTGCAGATGAGTATTTCATTTGGAGAATCACCAAATTTTCCTGCATCGTCTATATGGAGAAAAAAAAGGCACTTTCAAGGATTCTAAGGAAGCAGCTCTAGATATGGCTATTATAGCTCTGCCGAGGAAGTGTAGACAGATTCTGAATAGTTAATGCAGGATGAGGGCAAACTTTTGTATTGTGACTTTTCACCTAAGCAGGATCTGTTGGCTTATGTGCATGATTTAGAACCTGTGGACTAGGAGAGAAAATCTGATGTGGATGGACTTAAGCCTCTTTCCTTGCTTGATAAGGATCCATTTGCTGTCTACGAAGTTTTTCCTTTCTTCATGCTCTGTTATTGTGCCCTCGTTTTTTGGATAGTTTTTTGTTTTATCTTTAGGATGGCTTTGCATCAGGTTTAGTTTTTTAAGCAAGGATGACTATTTCAGATATTCTTTGGATCCTTAGATGCTGGAACTACTTCCTTTTACAGCATATGTTGGCATTGTGAGTGTCTTGTTAATCTTATGGATTTTAGCATACATTTGTGGGTCTTATCTAGTTGTAAGAACACTTGATCATTTCTTTCATAGGCGAAGGCCACAATTGGTTCCCTCATCTAATCTATTAAAAATAAAAAGTTTGACCTACTGCCTTGATCGTATCCATATAGAGCATATATGGCAGGAGCAAGACAGACAAGAATTGATCAGTAACCAATAACAGTACATAACTCCGTGATGGAGCTCACATGTTGGAATAAGTAGCGGTTAGGGTTGAACACATCAAATTTCAAAATAGTATAAGGTACAAGGAAAATCAAATACTCTTATAGAATTCTTGTGGAAGTAGGATCCCATATGCCAAAATGGTGTCTCAATTGGCAGTGACCTAAAGAACTTCACTACCTTTAAAATAATCATAGATGGATTGATACATTGCACATCATATAAAATGCCAATTGAAATCAAATAGATATAATTTAGTTGCTTAAAAATACTTAAACAGTGTCACAGTCAACAAGACATCCAAGAAACTGTCCAAGATATTCTGAAATAGCCAAATAAAAAAATTCAAAATTTAAATAATTATTCATCATACCTGAAAGGACCCTTGGGATCTCTAGGAGGCAATTCAACAGCATCCAGAGCTTCAAAAAGGCAAGGCCCATCCCACCAAGGGCACATGCTCTTGGGTACCCTCTCTCTCACATTAATACCATAAAGGCCAGAAACTGGAAGGAACTGCACATCTGAAACATTCTCAGCATTTTAGTTTCACAAAACATCAAATAAAATATTAGAAAACTAGTCTGTATTTTCCCAGATAAAGACTGAAGTAAATGAAAGATGAATAAAAGCAGTGGACCATAAGGACACATCCCCGAGGCTAAATAGGTGCCTCCCCAATAAGGGGCCATACCCTCTCTGTGAAAAGAACTCTTTCAAAAAACAGAGATTAAAACAAAAAATGCCTGTTGGCTTTATGGGTCTCAAAAGGCCCTACAACCTAAAGATTTGCAGTTTAACATCCAAAACCCCTGGCATTTTTACAATTTACTTTTGCAAGCAAGAAATGAAAGGAAAACTGACAAAAGAGGAAGAAAAATATGTTAAATTACCCTTGGATAGCTTATTTTCACTAAGTTTAGGCTATTTTAAATTTTATGTATTAATTTTTTTACATTATTGTTCTGGCTTTCTAAAATATTCAAAGCATCCAATATTCGAATGGTTTTTTATAAACATGGTGTGACAAAAAATATATATTTTTAGCTCAAATAAATGTACTCTAAATAGAGCATCTAACAATATTACTGTGCGATTTACCTTTCTTTACATTGTAACCACAACCCTTGAAGAATGGAACCGTCTTCTTTTCTATCTCATCAAACCTAAAACAAGTAGGGCATGAAGTTACTTCTCCATTTATTGCAAGGTCAAAAAGGTCAAATTTGAGAGGGGCATGTGCTCTTGTACCTCTCCTTTGACCACTGGACAGAAGGCTCATCCATCTTATTAACTACCACCAGCAATTTACAAACTCCCAATGTTTTTGCCAACATAGCATGCTCCCTTGTCTGCCCCCCTCTTTCAAATCCAGTTTCAAACTCACCCTTCCGAGCAGAAATTACCTATTATGTGGGCCCAGACAGATACTAAGAATTGTGAAACACTATGTTATGTACCTGTAGCACTGAAATTATTATGTATATCCAGAAATTCTTACCAGAACTCCCACATCTGCTTGTGATGCACCACTGATCATGTTTGGTACATAGTTTTTGTGACCCTGCACAATGCCAGTTATTACCATCTATGAATTAAAACATTCATAATATGTTCAATTGTAAACTTTATAATAGCAAAACTCGGCAATGACAAGAAAATCTTATACATTGAAAAACAAGAACAACCATATGTTGAACCCAAGGGTTGGTGCTAAATAATAATGTATCAACCAAAGGGTGAGAAGAAGATAAGTAAACATCATAATCTAAGTTCTGAAAGTCTCATATCTTCCCCCAATAAATCATTGCAAATCCTCAAAAACATTTCAAGTGGACAGTGACCCTTCTTAAGCAGATAATCCATTTACAGCAAACTTTAAGGCCATTGCATCTATAATGTAAACTAGACATACTGTTATCTTCTAATTTTGTAGCCTAAATAGCTTTCACTCCTTTTTTCAAATAAGACAAACACTTCAACAATGAAAAATAAAACTAACAGAGGGCATGTTAAATGTTTCACAGTTCTACATTGCACTGTCCTCTAAGCGCTACAATGGATGATGTAAAGAATTAAGGAGGCACAAAAATTTCTTACCGGGGCGTCAAGAATTGTGAACCTCGACTTTTCAGTTTCAAAATGGGCTCTACCAACCTCCACTGTCTTCCCCTATTGACCAAAATATCAACCAAATTAATTGTGATTTCAACAACAAAATCAAAGAAACCCCTTCTAGCCAAACTCAAACATGCCAGTTTACCTTTGCACGCTCTTCCTCATTTGTATCCATTATATATGCCATATACCTGAAACAGCCCGGTGCAATAAGAGTGCCAGTGTTAACCAACGGTGATCCCAAAAGATTTAAATTACATCACCAATCTTGCTTGTTAATGTCCCTTAAAACACAGAAAAACCATAAATACAAAACCAATTTACCATGGAGAGAGTGAACAAAGGTAATTCCCCTTGAAATGAAATGACCATTTTCATAAGTATCACATGAAACATACTGCTTAAAATCTCAACTGTGGTTACTGCAGAATTTATACCAATTTACCATTAGGAGAGTGAACAAAGGTAATTCCTCTTAAAATGAAAAGATCATTTTCATATGTATCATATGATGCCTCACATGAAACATAGTGCTTATAATTTCAACTGCGGCTACTACAGAATTCATGCGATACTTAAAAATGGTCTTTACAATTCATGGGAATTACCTTCATTCACTCTCTGCATGGTAAATTGGTTTTGTATTTATGGTTTTTCTGTGTTTTAAGGGACATAAACAAGCAAGTTTTGTAGTGTATTTAAAATTTTCAATTTAATCAACGACAAAGTGTTCCTCCAGAAATTATTTTCCTTTATGTTTTTATTAGGCAAATCAGACAGAATGTCCTCTCTTTAAACATAATGATTTATCTATAGCAGAAATTTTACTTGCTGAATAAATTCCCCAGAAAGAGTCAATTATGGTACAACTCAAGGGGATCTTTGCCTTATAACGAGATTTCAATCAATACCTCTAAGCGACCAAAAGTAACTTTCAAAATTAAAATAAT
Organism: Sequoia sempervirens; assembly: GCA_007258455.2. Taxonomy (NCBI): domain Eukaryota; kingdom Viridiplantae; phylum Streptophyta; class Pinopsida; order Cupressales; family Cupressaceae; genus Sequoia; species Sequoia sempervirens. The sequence continues at coordinate 17,570 of VDFB02274329.1, read as the reverse complement.
CAGACAGAATAGTGAGCATCATCTGGTGGATTCTTATGAAGAAAGTTCCGAATTGCTTACAATATTTAGCTAAAAATTACCGATTGTCAGGGATAGCATTAAAAGTAGCACCAAAAGCAAAACAGAAGCACAAAGAAGATAAAATCTTCCAAAATATGCAAGAAAAGTGTAATCTAATAAAACACTAACCAAGGTAGATAATTTTCAGAAAATAAAAATGATTTCTGGTTTGCAATTATAACTGCACAAACAGTGGCAGGTTACATGTTTAATAAAGTCAGCGTTTCATCAAAGACCTGAAAGCTAGAAAACTTCCAGAAACAGAGCTACAGATCAAAGTACTCACCAGCTTTCTCGATGCTTTTCCTTTGCTTCCCTTTCATATTTTTGAATTGTTCTTTCATCCACCATTTTACTCAAGAACAATATCTGACCGCCAATAGTTGATTTACCCGCATCTGTCCAGCAAAGTTTCACAAAAGCATTAGCAAGCCCTTGATTTAAAAAAAATAAAGGAAGTATAGGTCTCAAAAACTGAAATAGAAACAAACAAACACGAAACAGTCCATCATAAATTCCTTCATAAGTGCAGTTTGTGTTTCTCTTCACTGCAACCTGCTAGCTGTCAGAATGCACATCCTTCACTATCCCGAAAGCACCTCACTCAACCACATTAGCACTTCTGGTATTGCTGCTGCCTCAATCTCCTCTATGTCAGAAGGATTTTACTTTTATTACAGGTGGTCTGTGGAGTGGCCATTCATGTGCCATAAGCATTACTCTTATGCTGCTTTTTAATCTTTTCAAATTTTGGGGATTTATACAGCGGTAGAGAGGTTTTATGGTTTCACATAATTAAAAGCAACACATGTTTAATTTTCTAGTGCCAAGTGTCCAGAGAAATGGGATAAAGCTTTTAATATTCAAGTCCATGCAATCTTTTAAAATTTTATGGTTTTTTTGTTTATAATTATTATATGAATATCATGTGGCTATTTATATTTAATGTCTGTTGTTAGGCTAAAATATGTATAGGTTTTTTATTTTTTATATGTTTTCTGTACGGGCATACCCAAAGCATACCCAGCCCCCAAAACATTTGCCAAGTTTGCATACCTGAACTCCCTGTTCCTGAACCTTAACTGGTAACTTTGATGAAATCAATTTGATTGGAGATTTTATCTTTCTTCAAAGAAATTAATGAGGAGAAACTCAAAAATAAGTGTTTTTGCGCTTGAACTCGACTAATTAGAAAAATACTTCAAAACTTATAGGATAATTCACGTCTCTAATGCCAGAAGACAATTGAAAATATTAAGCCAAGAAGTTCAACCACATTGCACTTGTTTGAATATGTTATCCAAAACCATGTGTTGCCACATAATCTACTATAACCATCCATTCAAGATATTTTTGTAGTAGTTGACAATTGATAATAAAAAAATATAACACAGGAGAAATCTACAAAAACAGAAGAAAAATCTAACACATGTAATGAAAATAGACTATACAGAAATTTTACTACCCACCCACGTGACCAATGAAAACAACATTCAGGTGCCGCTTGTTTTCCAACTCTTCTGATTCTTCAAAATCCTCGACATTTTCTAGATCCACGTCTCCTTTGTTGATGCTCATTTCTGTATAAAAGGCATAAAAGAATGAAAACATTCTTAATTAAAAATTGGGCATTCAAAGAATCTTCCAAAAAAAATTACTTTGTTATGAATTCTCCCCTAAAAGAAACAGACAAAGTCAATAGTTCAGTCCAGAAAGCAGTTCTGCAAAAAAAATCATAAATTACCTTGATTAGGTTCTTGTTTTACTTCCTCCTTTAATTTCAAGGACTGCAACTCAGATACCACCTGATTCTCGTACCCTGTAATTTGTAAGTGACAAGTAACTGTATTCATCAGAACAAAAACATGCATGGCTTTGCCGTACCAGCAGCTGAATCTAAATGAACATTATAACTTTTGCCTTAGAATCCACCTGTAGTCTCTGATCCAGCAAACTAAACATTTCCGATTGGTGATCAATGCAAAAACAACAAAATTACAAAATTTATTAAAAGAACAGCAAACAAAGTCCCCAATTCCCTTAACACATTAATACGCACCATTAGTCTGCCCATTGGCGGCTGAGACAGTTTTTGTCTCGGCTTTAACGAATCGATCCTCAACCTCCATCTGTGCACCGTCACTCTTCAATTCCTCACTCTCAAATTCCTCGCTCTTCCTATTGTTCGCATTCACCCCTCCCACACTTCCTAAGGTTTCAATTACGGGAGCCTCCTCTGCAACGATATTGCCAGGGGCAGCTTGACTGCCAGGTGGCGGTGAATATAAAGCCGGTGACTGCGAACCGGAGGCAATAGAGGGGGAACCGCGGCCATACGATTGGGGATTAAACCCTACAGAAGGATTTACAGCATTTACTGCAGGATTTGTTGGATTTACAAATTGTGGGCGATTCATCGGATTCACTGGATAAAAGGCGGCGGGAGCTGCCTGTGGGGGTGGAATACCATAATAAGGGTTTTGAACAGGAGCAAAGGCCGGGGCATTTACATTGAATGAAAATAATGGGGCATTCGCATTCAGTCGAGAGGGAGCCGGCGGATTCGAAGTTTGAGCGTCCATGTCTTCCCACGAGTCTGGCTCGGCCATTTTTCTAAGGTTGTGAAAACAAAACAAAAATAAAAATCGTCTCTATCAATTTTATCTCAAAACGAGCGAGACATAGCTCATTAGAAACAGCTGAATTCAGAGAATCTAATAAAGAGAGAGAATTATTACCTCCTCGCTATGAAATTGTCGAATCTGATCCGATAGGGTTTACTGCGCAGAGCTTAAAGCGTGACAAAAGCTTTAGAATAATTACGCCGAAGGCGTTCCCTCTATCGACGAGGCGACCTGTAAAAGCGTATCGACGGCTATCTTGCAAGACGATTAAACGAATCTCAGCCGTTCATCATTTTTCGTTCTTTTTTCGGCTGCTTTCCACCCTTTTTTTCCTGCCGCTATTGGTTTCCGCTCCTCCAAACTCTACCTTGCTGGTATTGACCGACCTTTCACTTCTCCAATTTGGCGAGCTGCAGCCTGAAAATAAGGTTTTGACGAGGGTTACAGAGTAAAAGCGTATCGACGGCTATTTGCGTCCGTGTCAATGCAAGACGACTAAAGGAATCTCAGCCGTTCATCATTTTTCGTCCTTTTTCGGCTGGTTTTCACCCTTTTTTTGCTGCTTTCCCTGCCGCTTTTGGTTTCCGCTCCTCCAAACTCTTCCTAATAATGAGCAAATTTAGGTTTTAACATTGCGGCGTCCTTTACTCTACGTAGTTAAGTATATATTACCATAATTTTTAATGTATATTTTATATAATAAAAAATAAATTATAAATAATATAATTATGTTACTTATTATTATTATATCTTATATTCTTTAACAAAATTATTAAATACATATATAAAATTATTATAATTAATCATTTTTTAATTTTTTTTAAATAGGTAAGTCTTATCCAAGAGATGGGCGTAGGGTTCAATTAATTACAATTAAGTTCTCAATTTATTTTACACATTATTCTTTATACTAGCTCTCGGTTGTTGGATATGGGATAGACCAAACTATTATTTTGCTGGCCTTTGGACATGGGGAAAGGTTGAACCACAATGCTAGCCTACATGGCAAGAGTCTTTGTGATTTATTATCAATCTCTAGAAGATTCCTTCATTCTTTTGTCTAGTTGGCAACTTTGATTGTGAATCCAGCTAGCCCGCCACCAACTAGGGTTAGATGTGACAACATGGATAAGTGTGCTTGTCAAGGGGAATAGCATACATAGTTTTATTGTGTAAGTTTGTCGGAGCCGTCATTCCTTAGCCAAGCTTGTGTAGCCATTAAGGAGAAATGACCTTCAACATGCGTGCGAGGCCAAAGATCATGGCATCTGAATTTTACCAGATCTTGCCAACTCAAATGATAAATGCTAGCACTCATTATGCATTAAGCCTAGTAGTTTTATTTTCTATTTCAAAAGCTAGGGTTTTGGCGATTATGGGCAATAACAAAGAGATGTGGACTTCAGTGGTTATGACCAATACTAGGAGCCAAGTTGGGTTTTTTGGCCCTGTAACATACCGTCGCTTAAAGAGTTTGCTCATAGACAGAGATCCCTTGGCTTTGAAGGTAGTTAAGATGATTCTAGGAAAGGGATTTCTTGAGGCTAGAGGACGATATCGGCTTAATTCAAATATTTCAACTAGGTTTGTGGGATGTCTTTTAGATCTTCACGTATCTAAAGAGATGGTTTCAAAGCTAGCTTGGGATGTGTTTAATCCTTCATTTGTTGGCCTTTAAGAGAATTTGTTGGCTACTCATTTGGGGGAAGGCCTTCCACGCCTTGAAGAGTTTGGACAACCACCAGGTCCATTTACTGAGTTTCAACCTTTCATTACAGATTATGTGGATTATGCCTATTGGTACCATCGTTTCCTAGCTAAGGTGGGATACAACTTCCTCAAGCATCATTGTCATTATGTGTTAAAGCCAGATATGCACTGGATAGCTAGATTCAGTGAGTTTGACATGAGCTAGGAGTCGCTTTGGAGGTCTCGAGTTCCCAAAAGACTGGCAACGATGAGATGAAGATAAGGCGTTTAGCTTAATACGAGTCTTTTTTGTATATGTTGCTTAGTCCTTCCTCTTCTATTGAAAGTGGATATTGTGTAAAGGTTGTAGGCATAGGGTAAAAGAGGTTATTGTGGCCTAAGATACTTCTTCTATAATTACACGCAAATTTTGTTTTGGAAAAGCACTAAGCAAAACCCTAATAGTATATCAATATTCTATATTTCAATAGCTTGGTTTATTCATCTATGCCACTTTATTATGGTTGTCTGAATTATTTTGTTAAAGGAAAACACATGTTTCTTGTTAAATGTAAAGGTTGTCAGTCTAGGGTAAAAGAGGTTATCATGGCCTACGATACTTCTTTTGTAATTACACAAAAAAATTATTTTGGAAAAGAAATAAGCAAAACCCTAATAGTATACCGATATTTTGTATTTCAATAGCTTGGTCTATTCATCTAAGCCACTTTATTATGGTTGTCTAAATTATTCTGTTAAAGGAAATCACATATTTCTTGTTAAATGTAATTAAGGAAATGCTTTCTACTTGGGATGTTGTATGTGGATTAACACTGCATTCTCCAATATTGTTGTCTTTCTATTTCAGCTATCATTCTGTATGGTTTAATGGTTTACAATGTATGCCATGTCCTTTTGGTAAGATATTAAAAAATCTATATTTTGATTATCTATTTATGGCTTCTTTATTTATTTATGTTCATATTAAATCTTAGTGTTATGGTTTAGTAATAGATTCAGTTTTCTAAAAGACCCTTCCCTTATCAGCGGACTATATGTTGATAAGGGAATGCCCAGCTTTGTGTTATGAGCCTACATTAAGAAATGAGTGTTCTAAAATTTGTTTGTTTGTTGTAGGGCTTCATCCTTTCATTAATATGCTATGTTGCTTAGCCTTTTCGTCTCTTTTATTTCCCTAATCGGGCCTTCACTTATTTAAATATTAATTGAAAGAGTGGTCTTAATTTTAAGAACCAGGGTTTAGTTTCATGACTACAACATAATGTGTTAACATATGTATAAGTTTTTGCATTTGAGAAACTTATAGAGTTTTAGAGCCTGTTATTAATTTGTCTAAGATAATAGTTAATCAGTTGTTGTGAGTAATCCCATGGTCGAGGGTTAGCAAGTCTCCTCCAAGGCATTTATTAGGTTCAATTTGTGCTTTGCCTATGGTATTAGTATTAAGATTCAAATCTAGTTCCTTCAAACTATCAGGTTGATTCCGGAGGGTTGGGAAGGTGTCAGTGGCAACCTTTGTCATTTTGTTGTATGTTGAAGTTGCTTTCCCTCAAATTTCCAATTTTTAAGCTAACAGACCAAACTACCATTTTTCGTCGTGAGTTTCAGAACTTTGGAGTCATTATTTTGACTGAGTTTTAGAGGGGTAATTACTGGCTTGGGTAATTGACCAATGGTTATTTGACTCTGGGGGTATGTTGCATAATATGTTGTACTATAATTTTGGCTGATCATAATAAATTCTAGGACCACTCTAATCAGGCTTGCTTGATGCTCCTATTTTTATTAGAAGAATTTTAATGCAAGCCCAAGGGATTGGCAGCCTAGTTATTTTTCATGAACTAGATAGGCAGTTGTCATATTCGCTATAGTTTTAGCTCTATTTCTCGTTATGCCAATGAAAGCTTTTGCAGATGACTTCTATTTTCCTAAACTTTCACCCAAAGTTTTTGGTAATCATGGCATGGAGATAGCATCTTCTTTTTTTTATTTATTTAAAATCTTAGTGGAACCATATTAGTAGTTCATATTTAAATGTGAGGTTCAAATATACTTACCCGAGGTTTTACTTACCTGCCACTTAATGTTGTCATGCTTTCCGTGTTAATTTTTTCTTTCAATCCCTGCCACATTTCAGCTTCTTGTCCCTTTTTCACTTCTTCCACTTGGTCCACTCCTTGGTTTGCTAGATGGTTCCTATTGTGTTTGCTTCCCTGAAGATGTGCCTTATTGACAATACATGTAGCTCTACCATAAGTCCTTTATTTTATGGATTTTGGATTGGGATCTCTAATCTCCACTTTGCCCCTTTATGATGGCATTGATGGCGACACTAGAGTCACTTTCCATTATGTTACTAACCCCTTTCTCTTTGCATAATTGAAGACCTCTCAGTAAACCTTCCATTTATGTTGCGTTATTAGATCCCTAGGGTATTCTTGATGAAATGGCTTCCACTATTTGACCTTTTTCATCTCTTAGAATGCATTTGATACCTGATTTCCCCGGGTTGCCTCGAGAGGCACCATTTGTTATTATAATTAATAATTAATAATTATTATATTTTAATATAATACAAAATATAATTAATATATTATATATATTTTATATAATACAATTAAATAATATATAATATAATTGTATATACTATTATATATAGGTTATATTATTATTATATATTATATTCTATAATAAAATTACTAAATATAAATATGAAATCATTGTAATTAATAATTAATATATTATTAAATATTATTATTATATTCTTATATAATTAATTGATCTTTGGAGAGATTAGGAAAGAGAAAGGAAGATAGAGGGGGAGACAATTCTATATAGTCAGATGAATATATACTTACACTTGCATCTAAAGGAGGTTCAAGGATTACACCAATAGAAAACTATATGTATGTTAATATGTTAGAGAGTATGTGTTCATGCATGGATATGCTGCAAATTCTAGTTTCATGTGGCTAGATTAAACAATTAATAATAAGTGCTAAATAATGGAATGAAATAAATTTAGACAAATCTAGATTTATTCTTGAAAGAAATTTAAGTATTATTTGATTATGAAATATTTGCATTTAGAGTTAAAACATAAATCAGTGCAAATGAAAAAAGAAAGTTGTCATCAAATTGACAAAAAAAAATACTACAAATGGAAATAGAATGTTCCCATCTAGTTGTCAAATCAATATTTATCTAGCTTTTATGTAATAAGTGAGATTTTGGAGGATTTTACCTGATATTTTAGAGGATTTTACCATTAAACAATAGTCAGTTTACCATTAAATGACAATTGAAACTTTTCTTCCAACAACTCAATATGGTTTGTAGGCATGAGACTTGTTTCGGGCTCAAATCTCACACTATATGTAGCCTATTAGCTAATAAAGAGATAGAAACTCAAAAGATAGAAGATGAGAGAAAGAGACAATTTTAGATAGATAGATATCGAGAGAGAGAGAGAGAGAGATGGAGACAAAGATTGAAAGAGAGGAATAGAAAAAGAGAGATGGAGCATGAGAGATAAATATAAGAGATACAAAGGAAAAGAGAGAGAAAGGAGAAAGTAACTTTTGATTGGTTGTTTCATGTCAACAATCCAAGGATGGCATGTGTCCTTGGGGAGTTATGATCAAGGTAGCATGTCATTTGATTGAGGATATGATAATTCACATTTAAGACCTCTTAGATGTACCCATTGCACACTTAAGGAGACAAACATATAAAGAGAGAGAGAGATAAAGGAAGAGAAAAGGGAGAGGGAGATAGAGATAAGATATAGATAGGTGGAGAGAGAAAAAAATAGGAGAGCAAGAGAGAGGGAGCAAAATGAGACAAAGGAGGAGAAAGAGATGAAGATAGAAATAAAGGGATAAAAAGAGGGATAGAGAGAAAAAAAGAGAAGAGAGATAGAGATAGAGATAGAGATAGAGATAGAGATAGAGATAGAGATAGAGATAGAGATAGAGATAGAGATAGAGATAGAGGGAGAGGGAGAAAGAGAGAAAAATAGAAATAGAGAGATAGAGAGGGAGACAAAGAAATATAGAGAGATAGGTAGATATAGAGGAATAAAGAGGGACATAGAAAGAGGTTTGATAGTGAGGGGGATAGAGAAAAATAAATGAAGGAAAAGAGAAAGAGAAAAGAGGGGAGAGACATAGATAGAGATAGTCACATAAAGAGATAGGGAGATAAAGATATATAGAGGGAGAGGGAGATAATGAGGAGCATACAAATAGAGAGGGAGATAAAGAGATAGAGAGAGGTAAAGAGATAAAAAATAAATAGATATAGATATAAGGAGGGTGATTGATATATCTCTCCCTATCGCTCTCTATCTCTCTATATCTCCCACCATCTATGTCACTCCCTCTCCCCCTCTCTATCTATATAGCTATCTCTCCCCCTCCCCCTCTCTCTCATTCACTATATCTCTCCTAATCTATATCTCTATCTCTATTTCTCTTTGTATCTCCCTCTCACTCCTCTCTATCTCTTTCTATCCATATCTTTTTCTACCTCTATCACTATCTCTCTATCTCTTTCATTGTCCCCCTCTATCTCTCTATATCACCCCCTTTATGTGTCTCTCCCTCTATCCATCTCTATTTACCTATCTCTAATTATCTCCATTTGTCCATCTCTTTATATTTCTCCCCCACTCCTCCTCTACATCTCCTTATATCTCAATCTCTCTATCACTCTATCTCACCATCTATATATATCTCTCTCTCTCCCTTTTCCTCTATATCTCTCTATCTCGTCCTCTTTATCTCTCCCTCTCTCTATATATATTCATCTCTCCCTCTACCTATATCTCTCTATCTATTTGTCTCCCTCTTCCTCTCTCACTCTATCTTCATCTCTACCTCTATTTTGCTCTCTCCCCCTTTATCTCTATACACATCTCCCTCTCTATCCATCCATCTATCTCCCTCTCTATCCCTCTCTATATATTTATCTCTTCCATCTCTATCCATCCATCTCTCCTCTCTCTCTTTATCTATCCCTCTCCTTCTCTCCTCTCCATATCCATCTCCTTCACCTTCATCTTCATCCCTATCTCTATCTTCCTCTCTATCTCTATCTCCTTACTCCTCTCTCTCTCTCTCTCGCTCTTCCCCCCTCTACTCCCTCTTTCTATCCCTATCTCCCCCTCCCTCTCTCTCTCCCTCTCTCCTTATTTCAAACATAACATGAGCCTATTGGTAATGGAGCCTAATTATCTTCATATTTCAGAGGTTTTATTTCAATCATGTTTGGATCCATGTAAGTGGATGCATAGTTGATTTGAAACTATAACTTCTCCATTGAGACCTTTGTTTCACAAACAACATCATCTGCTAAATGGCCTACCAATTGACCTCATGTACTGCATAAATGTTTGCAAAAAACACACCAAAATTTATCCTAATTGACCTTCCACACTTCTTCGGCTTACCCATTGCACGTTAAGGTGCAATTGCTAGTTACTATTGCTCTGAAATGAAATAAAATTGCAATGAAATGAATGGGAGATGCATTTCTATGCAGGGTAATGTTTTTTAATTTTTTTGGGGAATTGAAAGACAACGTGTTTTGTTTTTGTTTTTTGTATTGAACAAAAGCAAAAGAATTTACAAGAATAGAAAAGTAGTTGGAGAACATGGTCAACCAGTCAAACTAAACAAAGGGAAATCTAATATATCTCATGATAATGGTTGAGTTATATACCTTCTCATTATTAATTATTAAATAGTATTTCTCTTACACAAATTTGTGAAGGAACAAAAAGCAGTTTAAGCTAATTTAACAAGTCGTGTTGTTGTGAAGTTCCTATCAAATGCTTGCAGGTTGGTGTCGATCTTTGATTTGTACACAAATGAAGACCACAATTGGTTCAATCAAATTAAGGTGAGGCATGGAATGCTTGACCATTTTATAATTTTTTATGGATTCCTTTTTGCTATGCATTTGTAATCTTTCTATTAATTAGAAAAAATAAGGCTTAATTGAATCTAAAATTTATTTGAATTTTGTAACTCTATTGCATAGGAGCAAATTTTCACCCCTTGCACAAATTCCCCTTTTGTACATTCTCACCTTAGAAAACCAAATTCAAAGTTGAAATTCCACATCAATTGGTTGACTTCCTTCCACTTGGTATCTATCTATTGTGTCAGCAGAAGAATATTTGTCAGGAACGCTCGCGCAGCACGCAGGCGTTTGCGCAACACACTTACATCCCTGACAGATTCCTACGTCTAAAGTTGGAAGAGGCGTTACACTTCCTATTGGGAATGATTTGTAACATCCCTCTTCGACCAATCAACCCCAAAAATGATAGATTCTTCCCTCTTCTCCTTCAAATTCATCCATTCTTCATTCAACTCATCTTTTTTCCATCTCTTTTTGGCATTCTCAGCCTTCACTTCACTCTCAACAACACTTCAACACTCCATTACAACAATAACAACACTTTGTCAACTTTGTAAAGCAAGCGTGAAGCAAGCTATTGCAGCGTGGGCTTGAGGTTTTGTGAAACCTCCCTTCATCGTGGTCAAGGTTGTGGTGATTGTTCAAGTCCTCTTTTCTCCTCGATTGGCTAGTGATCTCTTGGTGGAGGTGGTAACGTTTTGCTCCTCTCCTTTGCAATTTGGTTGGGTAGCTCTTTACTGTTTTGTAGTGTTATTTGCATTCCTTCCTTCTTTACTTCTTTATCATACATTTCTCTATCGTTGCTATCTGGCTATCCATGGAGGTGGAAACACCAAAATGGGGGTCTGATTGAGGTGGGCCCCTATACGACCCCAACAAATTTCCCTTCTTTCTTGTGTGCAAGAGAACGTATTTTTTGGAGCTAGCTGGAAAACTGGCATCTCGGTGAGATCCTCTTTGTTACCTTAGCCCTCATATATTTACTTTATCATATCCATTTATATCTTTCCTACTTTGTTACTTTGTTTTGTCATTCCTTTAGGAGTCACTAGCTAGGCCATCAACTTGCTTTCTGACGATATTTTCGGTCCTTTGGTCGTATGGATGCCAGTGCACCTGAGAGACGCTAGCGCACTGCACTGTTGTCCTAGAACTACGCTTTCATCCTCGAGCAAAGAGCTACTTGAGGTACAGTATTGAATTTGAAAACTAGCTCGCCTAGCCTAAATTTGGATCTCGGGTCTACAGAGTGATCAAAGGACATTATAGTCATGTTGATGTCCCAAATGGCACAACAACATTGCAAACAAAATATTGCTACTCTATTTCTCCTGAAAGAGAAAGATGATCACATGGATATCTTAGCTCCCAAGGTCTTTGTAGTTGGTTCTCAACTGTGCTGATGTCCCTCAGTGGTTAATGTAACAGTAATGTTCAAGGGGCCTGTTGGTGTGAGCTTTTGGACTATTATGAGAGCAAACACAAACTTAAAACCTATTCTAACAGGGGTTTTAAAGAAATATAAAAAGATGGATCAGAGCTTTGAGACATAAAAGAATGAAACTTCATCCGAATTAACCAGACCTGTCACCTTCCAAGGAATTCCTAACTAAAACTATAGAACAAAGTCAACTTGTGACTAACACACAGTTTCATTCATTCACAATGTTGATTTCAACAGCAGATTGCATATTACCATTTGAACAAAACATAAAACCAAACTTCATTCCTTGAAAGCTTCACAAATCAAATGATTAATTCAAGACAAACACCATTCAGAAACACAACATGAAATAGATTAAAATCTGGTTGCTTCTACTATCAGTGAGACAGATAAGCCACATTTACAAAGCTGGCACAATCACCAGTGTACAGAAAATCTGTGATTTCAAATTGTTTCCATTTACACTAAGAAAACTGAAAGATAAATTAGTCTATTTGAAATCTAACTCCTAGCTACTAGTTCTACTCTACAAGTCCTCTATCTACTACTTTATAACCCTACAAATTCTCCCCCTAGAAGTGCTCACCTTTACAAAGAGGCAAGAATGCCTTATATACAAAATGCAACAAAAAGAATGTGTTGTCCCCCTGCATTAGGGTTTACAAAATATCTTCTTGGTTGCAGGAAGGTCATCTCTCAGATCCTTTGAAGAAAGTCAAAACTGCATTCGATGTGAATCCTTGTTGTCCATGCTGATGAAGGATTCCTCGGAAAGATGTGTAGATCTTTTGTTGCTACAACATTAACTCATCTATCTGTGTGTCCATCTTTGAACCCTCTTGCAGTCCGCCTTGAATGCTCAAAATATCCTCATTAATACCAATCCACCTTCTACTGGTGGTCACTACAGCTGTCCCTGTGACTCATAGTTTCTTCTTTCGGCCTCCTTTCCATTTTGGACTTCTCTGTACATTTGACCACCTTCGGGAAGCATCATCAGGCCTCCCTGTAGATCTTTGCATTACGCCCGAGTTGATCCGTCATCAACTGTTCTTAGAAAGAATCCATTCGGTCGCACTCCGTTAGTCCCCTCCACAAGGGTGTTCAATCAGTCAAAGGCCCCTCTCAACTCCCTCTGATTGTACTATCAGCTGCCACACTGGGTTCCGAGCAATCAAGAGTGTTCTGACCTAAATCGCAGGTCGGCGAGACACCATCGGTGTCTCCCCAATGCAATTTTTGTCTTACAACAGTCATTAGCATAGCCTGGGTCAAATGGTGAGACGTCTCGACGGGCTTTAGAAGTCACATCGAGCTCATTTTCCTATTGTCGAGACCTCACCTCATTGGCAGGACGTCATAGCGATGGTATCCCCCACTCTAGCTCCAGATTGTTTTCCTTTCGGCAAGACCCCTGAATCGACCCAAGGTCATGGAGATCCCCATGGTTATACTGATATCTATTTTTCATTTGTGAACCTACCGCTATCGGGAAGACTTTATCATATTGACAAGACCACATAGCGAAGTCCTCATTTTCTTTTGGAGTCTCCTTGACATTCTCCTTATCTTGCGGCGGGCTGACTTCATTCTTTCGGTGACACTGGTAAGTCGGCGAGATGTTTCACCGAAGGCCAAATCTTTGGGCGAGCTTCCTTGTGTCGGTGAGACTCTGCTGGGTCGAGGAGACCTTATCCCAAGCTCTTATTCTCTTACCAAGCCCTCCTTTCCGTCGGCGAGACCATCACTAGTCGTTGTGACCTTACAGCGAAGTCCATTTGCTTGGAGTCTTCCCGACCTCTTCTTATCCTCAACGAGCCCCATCCTTCCTGCTTCGATGTGACCTTTGCTCTTCGCCAAGACCTCATGGTGAAAGCATGATCCTTTGGCAAGCTATACTGTCACCAAAACCTCACTGTAGTCATACCGAAGTGCTTTCTCTCACTCCAAATGTGTCACCGAGACTCCTACGTTTCGCTGAGACCTCTTACGCATGCCTTTCCTCTCCGCGAGCTCCTTTTCCTTCTCGTTGAGACCTGCTTCATTCGTCGAGACTTCCTGGTGATGCTATCCTACTTTGCTGATACACAGACCCTTCCCGTCGGTGATACTCCTGGCGACTCCCTTGCTTTAGTCTGTGAGACTTTGTGAACTTGCCGAAACATCTTGGCGGGGATAATACCTTATGTCGATATAGGAATCCTCTTGATAGTGGTTGGTGAGACAAGGAGACTTTGCCAAGACCATACACCGATGAAGATGAATCTCGCTGAAGTGTCTGCTGGTGGTGGCAGTCGATGAGACTTTAAGGATTCGCTGAGACATCTCGGCGAAGAGAGAACATTGTGCCGACAGTGTATGCCTTTTGTCGCCCATTGGTGAGACCCGAAGATCTCGTCGAGACTTCTCTCTGAAGGAAACCCCTCATGCCGATAGGAAATTCATGTCGCCAGGACGATGACCCTTGTCTTGTCGACAGATCCTACATATGATTCTTGATCGTTGTGACATCTTTAGGGTCTTGCCGATAGGCAACATAAACGTAGATTTGAACCAAACAAACCATGAGTCAGTGAAACTATGATAACCCTACGCCAATAAGATGCACAATGGGGAGTATTCTGATTCCTTGGGATTTCGAACAGTCAGAGCGGAACGACCAGTTGGTAAGAGTCTATAAAAGTCCTGCTAACTTTTTCCTTGGCTGATTTCATAACCAACTGGATTGAGGACAGCCTTCCAAGCAGACTCACTTGAGAAATATCATCATGTATGTGATTTAATTTTGCATTCAATAGGGAAGATCATACACACAGAAGTTAATTAATTAAAATCATCATTAAAATGAATCCCATGTTAGTAGGGTACTGTTAAATCTTCAAACCAAATGATCATACAAATAGATCGGGTTTCAGGTCGACCCGCGAAATCCAAGCCAGGGTGAAGGTAGATTCTAGCGAAAAAAATGAAACACCCATTGAAGAAACTTAATCCGATCAATATCAATCAAGGAACAACATGTGAGACCTCAAAATAGCATCAATTAATCGTAAAACGCATCATCATTTGTTAACTAGCCTGCTACTCCATATTTCTTCACATTTCACAAATTCTGGGGAAATTCGCACGGGACGGATTTCTGTGAAGGAGAAGACATCCCGGAAAATCCGAAACAAATAGGGAACAATGGATTTCAGGAAAATCCAAAAGAGAAGGAAAACCACAAAAAAGAAGACATCGGGAAAATCCGGTCCACGCGAAATTCCGTGAAGACCAAAAATCCTCGAACAACAAATGTTCAACTGGAGTTCGAGCGAGATCCGAGAAAATCCAAATGGGATGGAAAATCCCAAACTCGGGAGAAAACCCGAAGAACCCCAAGAGCAAAAGCAAAAACCAAAGGCAAAGAAAACAAAAGAAAGGGGGACCCATTTTGTTCCAAATCAAAATGGGGTGGTTATGCAGGGCATAACAAGTCCTCATCATTCTCGTCCCTTTATTCAAAACACCCCTTTAGAGTGAGGTAAGTTAGGGAAGCCTTTCTCTCTTGGCTCTCCGTGACCTAGGGCCTTAACATGGTTGGTCCCCCTCTCTTACATTTTTGGTGAACCCGACATGAACCAACGTCTACTCATTCGTTGGTGTTGAGGCTTTTCCATTATACCTTGTGATCGTTGTGCCCCTGAGTGTTGTGAAGGTTTATGAGCATCACAACCCAATCCACAACCTCAGGGTATATTGCTAGGAGAAGTGTACAACACCTTTCGATGGAGAGGACAAAGGACACTATTGGTTTCTCTACAAGCTTTTTGTTGGATCTGCCATTGGTCTTGTCACACAAGAGCAGTTGTCGATGGGTGAGGTAGGGGTATCCAATGACACTGACCACATTCCCACTCCTCCTATGTCTCCTACACCATCATCAGTAGACGAGTACAAGGCTATTCACATTCCTTCAGAATATATCTTTGTCCTTAGCAAAGGACTAGGTGACTTGGAGAATCACTTGGAAAAGGACCCAAAGATGGCTAGGGTTGCTAGGGTTATCAACGAAATAAAATATATGGTTGGAAAAGATCAAACAGGCATAAAACTCCTAGCTAGTCTCTCTAGTCTAACTAAAGCATGTGCTCCTCCAAACAATCCTAACATTTTACAAGGGGCCATTTTCAAAGATTATGAGAGACAACTAGGAATGTCGATGCCTCCCACATCTGTGTACATGGCCGACACAGTCCCCTCGATCAGCATCCCTTTTTCCTCTGAGATATTTGAAACTATCAAGGCAAACAAAGTACCCTTAGGGTTTAGCTTCACCCCTCCTGTCACCTCTAGTGGTGGAGGTTTTGGCGGGATGAGCAGTGGGGGATTTGGTAGTGGCAGTAGTTTTGGCAGTGGAAGTGGTGCTGGCAGAGGCAATTCTAATGGAAGCCATGGTGGTGGCAGTGGATACAACAGTGGTTCCAGTGGTGGTCACACTGGTGGTTCTAGAGGTGGCTCCAGTGGTGGTTCTAGAGGAGGTTCCTCTGGCCCTATGTCTTCTAATGACCCTATTCTGAAACTCTTTTTCAAAATATGGGTAAGATGCAAAGCCAGCTGGCGAGTCTCTCCTAGGCCTTGACCCAACCTATCTTTCAACCCTTTTTCTAACACAGCCCGTTATTAGTAGCAATTTTAAACACTTCCCCCAAGGAATGGAGATTCCCAAATTCAAAAAAATATGGCGGCAAAGGGGATCCACAAACACGTGTTTGCCTTTAATTCCCTATGTACATATTTCTTCCATCACAATGCATTGATGGAAAAACTATTCCCTCAATCTCTTAAGGATACAACACTCGAATGGTACTATTCCTTACCTGATAATTCCATTTTCTCATTTGATCAACTTGTAAACAAATTCCTATGACAATTCCAAGCTAACATTGGACCGAAGATGACCTTTTCATATCTCGTCCAATGCAAACAAAGGGATAATGAAAAAATTACTGATTTTATAGCACGATACCAAGCGCTCTTTTCACAAATCTCATATCCACTGCCTAATTATGACGTGCAAAAGTTGTTCATAGGGAACTTGCAAAGACCTTGGCAGAAGAAGTTTTCCCTTATGAAATACCCTTCTTTCACGTATTTGTGTGCTACATTATGGGAGTATCAATGAATGGTAGTTCAATTCAGGGGATCCTCCTCACGCTCCCATTCAGAAGGAAAGTCCATTGTATCGATCTTTGGGAAAGGTAAGGCTGTTGTGAATGTAGTAGCTGCTATGACTGATAACAACCTTAGGCGCAACTGAAAGTTCACAAAGTTAGCAGAATCTTACTCTTCCATCTTGCAGAAGTTGCTAAAGGATAAGATCATAACTTTGGAGAACCCTAAGCCTCTTAAAGAACCATTCCCTAATTGGTACGATCTGAATACTTTATGTCAGTACCATTGAGTTAACAGACATGATACCGAACATTGTATGCACCTACATCATGAGATACAGGACCGCATCGAAGATGGTACTATTTGTCTTGATGGAAGTAAACAAAATATGAACAAATCAGTGAAGAAAGCGAATAGTGAGTTGGAGATATACACAGACCCATTTCTGTCACACTCTGCCAACATGATTATCGATCCCTTTGATTCTACCACTCGGCCTAAGGCGTATGTTAACATGGTCACAATTACTCCTACCATGCAACTTGTGCCTGGCTCCCTAAACGTGACATTCACATTGTAGGATTTACCCTTAAACAACAAGCCCTCTCCCCTATACATTTTCGCTCGCCTTAATGGCAACATTGTGATAG
>VDFB02274328.1:0-28207 GCA_007258455.2 Sequoia sempervirens | reverse complement strand
TTTATATTAAAAGAATGGAAACTTATTATCACCAAATCACATGCCAAATTAATCAACAGCTTATTTATTGTTTAGACTAGGGTTTGAATGACAGAGCAGAAATAAAAATATGTTCAGATCAGCAATGATTGACCTACGACCTGATGTAGTATAGATGCAATCCTTCAACAATTGGCAGCCACCTGCAAATCAATCCTATTTAGGATTTCACTGTAACTAGGGTAAGAAAAGCAATTTTGAATAGGGAAGTTGATCAGACCAAGTTAGCGGTTTCGTCCCAACCTACTAGGGTAACTGAAGTTTTCATCCCAACTGACCAACTAAGGAATTGCTCCCAAATTTCCAATCAATCTCCCCCCTCGTGGCACCCAACTACAAAGACAGAATATATATGAGCTAGCATAAGGGTGCTAGGGCCCAAAATTGGTGCCAATAAATCAATTTTCAAATTAACTTTATTTATATTTTATTTATTATTATTTTTATTTTATTTTTTTAAATATTTATTAATTAATATATTTATAATGGTGTTAAAAAAACACCTTTGTTAACTTGGGAGTTGGCCGAGCCAACTAGGTAGGGTACATGACATTAGTAGAAGAATTATACTCAAATAGACCCTTTGCATATTCACTCCTTTACACAAAAACAAGAAGAATGATCTCATCCTCAGTTCTTCTACACCTACAAACTCAAATTGATGTTTACTCAAGGTGACATTTGAAAGTTTTCCAAGGATTTGAAAATGTGTATTTACATAGTGCTCTAGGGTTTCAAGAACATTCAAGATGGTGAGATACAACAAAATCCATGGAAAAGAGGGTTTCAAGTCCAACCCGGCAAATTTAACAAATTGTCAAGAGTTTCATCAAATGATTTTCTAAACTTCGTTAGAACACAAGAAAGCATTGTTTGAATGAAACCATTTAAAGCATCATCAAAATCATTCATAGTCACCATCCAGATAAGTCTATTTTTAGCCCGTGCTAAAAATAGCTTGTCCACATTTTTCGAAGAGAAGAGCATTATTTTGAGTTTGCTATTTTTAGATAGAGCCCACTATTTATAACTTTCCACTATTATTTTAGCATCTTATTTATGGCCAAGAGTCTAATATTGTTAGATCATCTATTTCATCATGCAAGAAACAAGTCCACTAAAGACAAATTGTAATGATTTTTAGTGTCAATTCAACCAGCAATTGTATGTTCTAATATTAGAATTAGTAGATAAGATAATTTGTAATAAAGCCTACATACACATCATGAAAGCAATTGTAGTTAGGGTATAAGTGTTTTTAGTTAATTCATTTATTCTCATGCAATTGTTCATAAAAATAGCATAAATTAGTGTCTTTTATCATTGGTAATTCTTACGCCTGCATATTGTTGGAGTTGCTATTCATCAAGTATTCGATGTTATTGTTACCCAGAATTTATTATTCACTCGACATTTATTATGCCTATCTTGCTTATGAATATTGATTGAGATGTCTCATTATGTGTGCTAAGAGTTAAATTGCTTTGGTGAATTTGCAAGCTTTGTATTCTAGGTTAGCTCAAAAGTGTAAATTGTGGCTTTATACTGAGGCCTGCATATAATTTACCATAGGGTTTTTGTTTATGTGTTTTAACCTATTCAAACATATATGTGTACTTGCATTGCTCAAATTTTGCATTAGCTAAACAGTATAAACATCTAGTCTTAGGATTTATTTTTAGTCAAAAAGAATAAAATCCTTTTCCTTGTAAAAGATTGTCTCATCCTTCTACACTAGGCAATTCCACAATGATCGCATTTAAAGTTTATTCAGCCTAAACATGAAATCACCCCAAAAAAACACCATAAAGTTTGTTAACAAGCAAGTATATATTGTACAATTTAGGTTAGGTTAGCTTTTAGTTTAAAGGGAATTTCCCCTTCTAATTCAAAGAGTGTTCTCCTACATGTGTTCCATTTTGTTTCACACTAACAGGTGCAAATTAAAACACTAACTAGTTTACTCTACTTTTGCGCTAGACTTTCTTGAGACTCACTTATTCTCTCTAAACCCCCCTTCTAGCATACCCTCCTTTACTAGGTTGGAATACCCCTTTATTCTTACATGTGATCTTTCTTTATTGGCTAGAATCCATTACCAAGAGGCCATACATATGAAAATCCTAGGATGCTTGGGCTTGACTCATTCACTTGGATTTCCAAGTTTGAGACATGTTTAACTTTTTAGCATTTTCCTCCAAAATTCACAGATTCGCTAGTGATGAGGTGCAAATTTACTTAACGAAATGCAAAAATGCCCTTCAAACCCATTAAATTCACCTTCTACACAAAAACTATGTAATGGCAAGAAAACTAGAAAAACACAAAGGAAAAAAGTGCAAATCAATTAATAATTGTAGCACCCAAAATGCAAGATTCCTTGGTTGTCCAAAGATGCTCTTGCATCAAACACTCGTATAATTGATTTTGAGCATGATATTGACTAGTCTTTCTTCTTGGCTTAATGCCTACTCTAGTACCCATTCCACTCACACCACAATCACTCAAAATATATTTTAGCAAAATCAATCTAGGCTATCATGGCTCTTCTACTATTTTATTGTTCAAAATTTCAAAACATTCTCAATTGTTGTCGTCTATTGAACAATCCTTTCTTCATTCATTTATTCAAAGATGCAAAAGATCTCACTAAAATATTATTAACTTTGAAGCACTCCTTAGAATATCCACTCTGCTAAATCTTGATCTTCTCTAGGTTCATCTTTAACCCTTATTAGGCAATCAAACATCCCAAATACACAAGTTCTCCATTCATGAATGTGCAATTCTTTGAAACTTCTTCAGATTAATTAACATTTTCCCTTGCCTCAGCTGTTCCAATATTTGTCTCAAACACATCCAATGTTTGTCTTTGTTCTTGTTGAAAATTAGTATACCTAAGAGTGGCTCTATACATTGATTCAACCAAATGACATGGCCAACCACTCATGCAGCCCTCGTTTTTCCTAAAGGCATTTTTCCATTTATCACCTTCTCTCATCAGAATCTAATGAAAACCACTCTTCAAGTCAATCTTTGTGAAATACTTCATAGCACTCAAACAATCCATCAAGCCATCCAACTCTAGCAATGGAAATTTGTACTTCATAGCGATCTTATTTATTGCTCAAGATTATATACATTCTACATTCTCCATCCTTCTTTGTGGTTGGCACTACTAATATTGCACATGGACTCCATCTTTTTCTAATGAAGCCATTAACAAATCTTGGGCTTACTTATTCAATGTTCACTTATGGTGGAAGTGGACCTCATTCTATGTGGAGATTTATTTGGCTCTATACATTGATTCAACCAAATGACATGGCCAACCACCCATGCAACCCTTCTTTTTCTCTAAAGGCATTTTTCCATTTATCACCTTCCCTCATCAAAATCTAATGAAAACCACTCTTCAAGTCAATCTTTGAGAAATACATATCACTCAAACAATCCATCAAGCTATCCATCCCTAGCTATGGAAATTTGTACTTCATGGTGATCTTATTGATTGCTCAAGTCTATATAAGTTCTCCATTCTCCATCCTTGCTTTTGGTCAGCACTGCTAATATTGCACATGGGCTCCAACTTTTTCTAATGAAGCCTTCAACAAATCTTGGGCTTATTTATTCAATTTTCACTTATGGTGGAAGTGGACTCATTCTATGTGGAGCTTTATTTGGCAAACTAACTCATGCTATTAAATCCATGTCATGAGAAATCTTTCTGGCAATTCACTTGGTGACTCACCCAAAATGATCTTATATTCTTCTAACAAATTTTCCACTTCTCTTCACATCTATGATTCCTATCTATTTCATCTATAAATCTACAATTTTCTCTCTACCAAGTCATTGATCTAAGCCATCCAATGAATTAAGAACTACTTCAGTTACTGAAACTTTGGACCTGAGTCTTATTACGAGTCTATAAACAATTGATCGTGATCATCAATCACTCTCAATCAATGGTCCATAGTTGAGATGAAAGCTGTTGACCATAGAGGCTCTTGGATTTAGTGGCCACTGTGATCCAAAGGCATGTTTTTTGTTTGTATTGTGTTAGTGTTGTAATAGGTGTGTGTAAGTGTGTTAGTGTTAGTACTAAAAGTTATTTCATAACCTATGTTCTTCTATTTGCAATGTAATATTAAATGTTAGTAGTATGTTTAACTATTGTTAGTTGGGCACTTAATGTTGGCCAGTTAGGTAGTTGCTCTCAGAAATGTAAAAGAATGTAATGAGCAGCCCGTATAATTTGTTCATTTACTCTGTTGCTCTTTCATTTTTGTGAATCTATGCATTCTGATCCTACAAGTGATATCAGAGCCACTGAATATGGAAGTAGGATGAATATGGTTTTCCAAGAGCTAAGAGAATTGGGGATTTTTGAAACAGTGAACGTAATTTTGATCACTTATTCCTAGTGAAATTGTAACATATTTAAGTTGCTACTAGATCTTCCTCTCCTCTTGTCAATTTTTGCAAAGAACAAAGATAGCAATAAAATGCCCTCTCTAGTCAAATAATGCAACTCCGAGCACAAAATATTGTCTTCCATTTGCAGGCTTTAAGCATCAAATCTTATGCAGGCACAAAAAGTATATTTTGGAGGAGCAATTTAAAAAGATTTGCAAGCAGATATAAAGATTCATAAGGACTTATTTGAATTTGTGAGAATACCCTGAGAAAGAGCTTTAAAACAATTAAGTACATATTGCTAAGGAGTGTGCAACATGGTGGCACTTACAATTAGGTTGAACTTTGCACTCTCGCACTTTCAAAATGGACCCTCAAAGAGATCTGCTTGATCAGCTCATGGACATAGATTTAAAAGGCATCTGAAGAAAAGATAGTGAATTGTACCATGAGAGAGGGTGCGAGGAAAATCAGATCTTCTGCAAATTCAAAGGTTTACTCTTGCAGATCCCTGACACAGTTTTAATTATTTTTTCTTCGCCAACTGATTTGACGATTTTTACAGTTTTTGCAACTTTCAGCAATTTTGAATTTGCCCAGCTCAACATGGATTGCTTGCAGAACAATTTTAATGTGTCTGACTGGTTGTGGATTTGATTCCTTTTCTGTTTCCAAATTTGAGCGGCTGTTTGGTTGAAGGTTTTTTTAGCATGACTGTTTGCTAAAGGCTTTGATGCACAACACTCTATTTTGAACACTAGGATTGGTTTTGTTGGGACTCAATCTGACAATGTCAACTTTTGCTCGAGTCCCAGCTCTTTTGTGCACTTAGGCATCATTTTTCACATCACATATAATCGATTTGAGAAATCTTTGTATGGGTCTCTATTTGTCAATTTTTCCTAAGTGCTATCCTATGTCATCCCCCATATGCCTCATTAGAAGTTGCAAAGTCTCAAAAGTTCTAAGTGTGGGGTGTTTTATGTTTGAATTTCTTAGGATTGTGCTTTTGTCAGAGTTTTGGAGTTTCCCTTCCTTGCATCCCTTTCAGATTTTACATGTTACATCTGACTTGATGTACAAAACTATTAAGGATACCTCTGGGAATACCCTCACAGGTCTACCTAAGCCTAAAGTGCAAGAGAGACTACCCACTCTCGTCAGTTGGCCTATAACCCTCAGTTTGTTGATGAACCCTTTTTTTACCTTGCTGATGATAAAATGAGTTCTACAATTGTGGAGCAGCAATTTCAGGACCCAACAAGTTTATTTTTTTAACTTCAAAAAACTACCTTTTAAACAAAGTGGTTAAATCCTCCATGACCAAATATCATGCATGGTAGACTAAATACTTTTGTTAAAGCTTTGATGCGGATGGTTATTAGTCAAGTTTCTTCTCTCTCATTTTTTATTATGGTGTTTTTGATATGATAAATGGGTATAACTGCAAATCAGATGGAGAAATGAAGTCTTAGATACAATATGTTATGTATTGTAGGAATAAGAAAAGACTTATTTTTCAGCTGGGATATACAAGTTTATTGTCCTTCAATGTAATGCATACATTATTGGTCAAAACTGAAACCCTTCTCCTGAAGAAAGTTGTGTTTTCTTATGCTTGTGCTCTCAAAGATTATACAATCAAACACCTTCACTTGATTTTCAGAGCCATTATTGCTGCATCTAGTGGATAAGATCTAGGGGGTCTAAACGGTTGGAAAATCCATCATGAAGATAGAGGATTAGTCTCATCTCCAATTAGCTTCTCACTTAGACAGTGGGCATACTGCTTAAGAGGCAGTTTGGTAGGAGTACACGTTGATGCTATCATACAGCATCAGGTGTCTCCTTCCAGTCGATCTCCTTTACATCATGATAAATTAAATTATACCCGATTGCTATTTAATTTATAGAAATAGCGATTTATCTTGAAGAGGCACATCCTTTGATAATTAATTAATGGAGGCTCGAATTAATGAAGAGGCACGATTTCTTTGTTGAGGACGACATCATGCTTAATGTGGACACGATTTGTTATGATGGGATGCGAATTCATGTAGCCGACTTCTTGTATGTAAGAGACGATTTTTGGAAAGAGGCTGACATGTTGTTCTTGGAGAGTCACATCTCTCTCTTCATATTGTATATATACTCATTGGTTGTACCTCATTCATCATCCATTCATCGTGTTCATCTCAAGTTCAAATATACAAGTATGAGTTTATCATCAAGTGCAGATCGAAGATTGTAGAAGGCTGAGTTTTATCATTAGTGAATTGCATCACTGTGTTGCTGTGCTTGCATCAGATTGTGGTGCTTACTCTTGGCCTTAATATCGGCCTCTATTGTAAAGGAGACATTCTTTGTGATTCAATATATAAGTGATATATTGTTGCTGGGTTTTTCTCCCTCAAGTGGAGGGTTTTCCCAGGGTATCTGCTGTGTTATTGTGTTGATTTTGAATTAATTTTCTGTACCTTACATCTAATCATAAAACTAACATGGTATCAGAGCGGGTTTGAAGAAAATCTTGATCAGATTTAGTCTTGCAGCAATACTCTTTATTCTCTTTCTCATCTTTGATCACTTCTATCTCTTTGTCAAGATGGTGAACGGACTCAAGATCGAGGACAAACTTGAGGGAGCAACAAACTTCACATCTTGGAGATTCAGAAGTATGCTCACCTTGGAGGAAAATGAATTGGCTGAGTTCGTGGAGAGAAAAGTCCCCGAGCCTACGGATGAGGAAGAAAAGATTCAATGGAAGAAGAAAGATACTAAGGTGAAGAAGATGTTAGTTGATTCCGTGAAGGACCATATTGTTCCTATCATCTCCAAGTTGAAGACGGCAAGAGAGATGCTTAAGTCTTTGGAGGAGATGTATGAAATCAACAATACAAGTCGTGCACTTGCACTAAAGCAACAACTCCATCATGTTAAGATGATGAAAGGAGAATCTGTCATCACTTACTTCATGAAGATTGTCGAGTTGAGAGATCAGCTCTCTACTATTGGTCATATTGTTGATGACAAGGATTTGACCATGTTGGCTCTTAATGGTCTTCCTTCATCTTGGGAGTCTTACATTCAAGGAATCAATGCAAGATCAAAACTTCCCAAGTTTGGTGGGTTGAGGGCGGATTGCATTCAAGAAGAGTCTAGATTGGCTGCGAGAGGTATTGGTCAAAGCTCCACTAATGAAGACATTCATGTTCTTGCCACCCAATCCTCGAAGAAGAAAGGGAAAGATGGAAAGAAAGGACATTTCAAGAGGAACAGAGATAAAGGAACTGATGATGCTCCGACATTCAAGAAGAAGAGGGACCTCTCCCAAGTCCAATGTTTTAGATGTGACAAGTATGGTCACTATGCAAAGGACTGTCCAACCAGGCCTAAGCAGCAAGCTTCCATTGCAGATGTTGATGAGATCTCTCCGCAGAAGGATTCAAGTGAATACCTATTCTATTCAGCCTTGTCAAGCAATGTACCTACCGACACCAACACTTGGTTGATTGGCAGTGGTGCCTCTCGCCACATCACCGGATTTAGGGAGAATCTAACTGATTTGGTGGAGAGAGATTCTAGTGAACAAGTCATTATTGGAGATGATGCTAGTTACTCTGTGAAAGGAGTTGGGACCTCCTCTCTTCACTTGGATTCCAGCATTTCCCTACAGTTGTGTGATGTGCTATTTGTTACAGGCATCAAGCGAAACCTTGTTTCTCTTTCAGCCTTGGAAGACAAGGGGTACCAAGTTGCATTTTCAAAAGGCAAAGTTCTTGTGTGGACGAAGAACTCAAATTTCAAGACTGCTCGGGTGATTGGAGTTAGACATGAGAGCCTCTACAAACTATGCACTCGTCCACTTCAGGCTCTAGTGCATGATTCTTCAAGTTTGTGTGAACTTTGGCATCGAAGATTGGCTCACCTTCACTTTCGAGCCCTACCTATCATGGAGAAAATGGTCACGGGCCTTCCGAAACTCAACCAGGAGCATGAAGGTACTTGCAGAGGCTGTGCTTTGGGTAAGAATACAAAAGGTCCATTTCATAGTAGAGAAAGTAGATCCAAATATATTCTAGATCTCATTCATTCTAATTTATGTGGTCCAATGTCTATTGCTTCTTCAAGTGGTTTCTTGTATTACATTATTTTTATTGATGACTACTCTAGAAAGACTTGGATTTATTTCTTGAAATCTAAAGAATCTAAGGAGGTATTAGAGAGGTTCAAAGAATTCAAAGCTCAAGTAGAGAACCTGTTCGAGAAGAAAATCAAAGTCCTGAGATCCAATAACGATGGAGAGTACACTTCTAGCAGCTTTCGTAACTTTTGCATTGAAGTTGGGATTAAGAGGGAGTTTTGTGTCCCTTATAATCCTCAACAGAACGGTGTTACTGAAAGGAAAAACAGATCTATTGTGGAAGCAGCCAAAGCCATGATTCATGACCAAGATCTGCAAACCTTCCTTTGGGCTGAAGCATCCACGACAATTGTTTATGTTTAGAATAGAAGCCCTCACCGGATCTTGGAGAACATGACTCCCGAAGAAGCATTCACAGGGGTGAAGCCAGAAGTAAGTCATTTGAGGATCTTTGGATGTCCAGTGTATGTTCATGTACCAAAGGACAAGAGGACAAAGTTGGAACCTTCTAGCAAGAAGGGGATATTTGTAGGTTATAGTGAAACATCAAAAGCCTACAGAATCTACATTCCAAGTCAGAAGTTGATTGAGATCAGTAGAGATGTCACATTTGAAGAAGATATTGCATTCAAAAGATCCAAGGGCACTCATATGGAGATCAATAATGAAGAGTCTCCTCAGGATATGGAAGTTGACCATGCGTTTGAGATTCAGAGGGAGGGTTCTAAACCTAAAGAAGATGATGATCCAGTTGAGCCCTTAGAACCTACTGATGGGCCTACAGATATTGTGATTGGACGACAAAGACCTCTTTGGGCCAGGCAAACAATGCAGGAGGCAGAAAGGTTTGCAGCCCCGAGAGGAAACTTCAGAGAAAGTAAGAGACCTCATAAGTTTTCCAATTATGTAGCAATGATGAGTCAGATTATTGAGTTTGAGCCTTCCAGTGTTGAGGAAGCTCCTAGTCAACAAGTTTGGAGAGATGCTATGTCTGAAGAGTATCTGTCCATTCTCAAGAATGATGTTTGGGACATCGTACCTAGACCCGAAGGCAAATCTGCAGTATCTTCTAAGTGGCTCTTCAAGATCAAGCATGCTGCTAATGGAAGCATTAAGAAGTACAAGGCAAGGTTCGTGGCTAGAGGATTCTCACAGAAAGAGGGAGTTGACTACGAGGAAACCTTTGCTCCAGTTGCTCATTATACTTCTGTCAGGACCATCATTGCTATTGCAGCATCTAAAGGATGGAAGAATCACCAGATGGACATAAAGACAACATTTTTGAATGGTGTAATCGAGGAAGAGGTGTATATTGAGCAACCTGATGGCTTTGAGGTACATGGGAAGGAGTCTCATGTTTGCAGGCTGAAGAAGGCCTTGTATGGTCTTAAGCAGGCTCCCCGTGCTTGGTACGAAAGGATTGATCATTACCTGTTAAGCTTGGGCTTCTCCAAGAATGATGCTAATTCGAACCTCTACTTTAAGGTAATTGATGGTGAAGCATTGATCTTGGTTTTGTATGTTGATGATCTGATTCTTACTAGAGAAGAACACCTCATTATCAAATGCAAGGAGTTAGCTTCTAAATTTGAAATGAAGGATCTTGGTCTCATGCATTACTTCCTTGGCTTAGAAGTATGGCAGAAGCCTAATGAGATGATTCTAAGTAAAGGGAAGTATACTATTGACATTCTAAAGAGATTTCGTATGATGGATTGCAAATCCATGTCTACGCCTATGGAGACCAACTTGCATAAGTTGAAAGAGGTTGTAGCTAGCTCAGATCTAGTGGATTCTACAATGTACAGGCAGTTGATTGGATTGTTGATGTATCTAGTCAACACTAGACCGGATATTTGCTATGCAGTGAGTGCACTTAGTCAGTTCATGTGTGAACCAAGGCAAATACATCTAGTTGCAGCAAAGCATATCCTGAGATACTTGAGTGGCACAGTTGGATATGGGTTGAGATATTCTTCAGGTGTGGATTTGAAGCTGCATGATTATACTAATTCTGATTGGGCAAGGTGTGTTACTGATTGAAAGAGCACCTCTGGATGTTGCTTCAGTTTGGGGTCTGCGATGATATCCTTGTGTGGCAGGAAGCAATCTTCTGCGGCATTGAGTACAGTAGAGGCCGAGTATATTGCAGCTTGTATGGCAGCCCGAGAAGCAGTGTGGCTTTGGAAGCTCCTTGCAAGATTGTTTGGACAATCGATGGAGCCAACTGTCATTCATTGTGATAATCAAAGTTGTGTGAAGCTTTCTATCAATCCTGTGTTTCGTGACAGAACTAAACATGTTGAGATCAAATACCATTATATCAGAGATATGGTATTGAGGAAAGCAATTCAATTGAAGTATATCAGCACTAATGAGCAGCGGCAGACATTCTCACCAAGCCTCTCTCCAGGATAAAGTTTGTGTACTTTCGAGACAAGCTTGGTATAGTGGAGAATCAAGCCCTAGTTGAGAAGGAGTCTCTATATCAGTGAACTTCTTTAATGCATTTCTCTTTGAGAGAGATTTGAGGTGCATTTCTCTCTTTGAGGAGAGAGATTTGAGGTGAAAGCCCTTGTTTCCACCCTCTGGGAGAGCCATGGTGGATGTCATGTGTGTGACTCCATGACAACATCACGTGAGAGAGTCCGTGATGATTTTCTTGTACTTGTGTTTTCACCCTCTGGGAGAGCCATGGTGAACGTCACGATGAGGTGACAACATCACATTGAGTGATGAGCACTTCTACATACCATACATGGGTGTAGCCATGATGGTTGATATCACGATGAGGTGATATCTTTCCTTTCCACATATGGGAGTAGCCATTGAGGTTGACATCACGATGAGGTGATATGTCTTATGCAGCTGGAAGTATCCTCCCTAGCTAAGAGGGAGTGTTGATGCTATCATACAATGTCGGGTGTCTCCTTCCAGCCGATTTCCTTTACATGATGATAAATTAAATTATAGCCGATGGCTATTTAATTTATAGAAATAGCGATTTATCTTGAAGAGGCACATCCTTTGATAATTAATTAATGGAGGCTTGAATTAATGAAAAGGCACGATTTCTTTGTTGAGGCCGACATCATGCTTAATGTGGACGCGATTTGTTATGAAGGGATGCGAACTCATGTAGCCAACTTCTTGTATGTAAGAGACACGATTTTTGGAAAGAGGCCGACATGTTGTTCTTGCAGAGTCACATCTCTCCCTTCATATTGTATATATACTCATTGGTTGTACCTCATTCATCATCCATCATCTTGTTCATCTCAAGTTCAAATATACAAGTGCAAGTTTATCATCAAGTGTAGATCGAGATTGTAGAAGGCTGAGTTTTATCATTAGTGAATTGCATCACTGTGTTGCTGTGCTTGCATCAGATTGTGGTGCTTACTCTTGGCCTTAATATCGGCCTCTATTGTAAAGGAGACATTCTCTGTGATTCAATATATAAGTGATATATTGTTGCTGGGTTTTTCTCCCTCAAGGGGAGGGTTTTCCCAGGGTATCTGCTGTGTTATTGTGTTGATTTTGAATTAATTTTCTGTACCTTACATATGATCATAAAACTAACAGTACATGGTTTTCCATTTTTAGTTTGGTGTGTGTTGCAGTTTTGGCTTTACAATGTTCAATGTATTCCATTTTGGTTTTTAGTTTTTGAGCTTTGATGGGGAGTGAATGCTATCATTTTTCCCTTATGACTGTTGAGGGGAGGTTGAAGGTTTTGGTGATCAGTTTTTCATAGTGATCAATACAAATTGGTAGGTGTTGCTCATAGAAGAATGTGAAGCAAAGGGGTAAAGTAATGTTAGGTGGATGTTATCCAATAATTACAAGTACAAATTGATCCATGAAACAAGGTCACTGTGGCTGAGCAGCAGATATGTTGTATAGATGGTCAGAGGCATGTTGAATCAATGATACTTCAACATGATTGTGTTAAAGTGAGAGGCACAGGTTGATCAGTACTAGTTGCAAAAGACCAAGATTGCAGAGTTGCAGAATAGCTATTGGACGCTCCAAATCATTTTTCTTTTCCCTTTTGGATAAAGGAGATTTGTTGGCTTTTGTTGTTGGTGTGATCCAAAAGCATATTTTTTGTTGTATTGTGTTAGTGTTGCAATAGGTGTAAGTGTGTTAGTGTTTGTAATGTAATGTTAAATATTACTAATAACTAATATGTAATTAGTGTTGTTCATTGGGTAGTTGATGTTAGGTGATTAAGTAGTTGCTCTTGAGAAGTGGCTTATCTAAGCCAACGTAAAAGAAATATTATGAGCATCCTGAATAATTTTTTTGTACATTCTATGCATAATATTAAGTAGTTGCTCTTTCAATTTTTCTGTACATTCTATGCATTTGGATCCTACAGAGAATTTGTGCTATTAGCAAAGAAATTTGTACTTCTTGCAAAGTTCATAGGCTACCTGAGGCTACCAGTTGTAGTTGCAAATCTGAAGGTGGGTGCTGTAGTCCATGCAAATTCTTCAAGAAGAGATGCAAATTCATTCCAAGGATGCTTTTTTGAATCATTCCTCTGAGTTTCCATGTTTGCAGCAGATATGCTAGTAAGGTTTTATCCTGTAAAATTCACCAGATGCAAACTGGAGATTGTGTAAATGCTACTTGGGTTGTGTATATGTAGATTCAACAGCAAAAAGGTGTGAACTTGCTCCTGGACATGAAATACTAGCTGGAGCTACAAAAGTTAACAGAAAATTGATGTTCACAATGCACATTATCCTTCGTAGTTCAGAGTCCAGACCATGAACTGAAGACTGCATAAACACAAAATAGAGCCAATTAACCATATGAATTTGAGCCCTTGAGAGGTCCAAGATGTCCTTCAAACCCACTGGTTTGCCTTCAATGAAAGAATCGTTGAATCATAGGGAAACCAGTAAAAAACACAGAGGAAAGAGATGTATCAACCCATAGGGTTGCAGCATGCAAAATGTAGGATTATTTGCTTGTCTAGAGGTGCTCCTACATCTGTATAGTAAGCAACAATTGAGGTTTTTGGAAATTTCTTTAGTTATTTGTTTTGAATGTGATTGCAGAAATGCTTGCCCCTCAAATTCAACTCTTTAAATTCTACACAACTCACTCTTGGACCTTGCAAGAAATAGGGCATATAATTTTTGAGACATTTAAAAAGAATAACTATTCATACAAGTCTGTACACCCAACTTCTACATTATATAACCAATAGGAATTACATCTAGCCTACTTACTGCCCAGTTAATCCTCGGAATTTAACAAACCTAACATTACTACAGAAACATAGATTTGCACTAAAGTATTTGGAGCCTTCTAGATCAAAAATAAGGATTCTGGAAAAAATTGAATTAGATTATAATAAGCATTAATCCTTCTATCTTGACAACAGTAATCCTGGATATGGTTGAATTTGTAATACACAATAATGCTCCTAACAATGCCAGAAGTTAGCAATGTCAAATAGATACAACTGCTATGACTATATTGATAAGCATACTGAAACAAGTCAAATATGTCATAAAATGTTACAAGTTACAATCAAGTTAAACGTTATCATGATCAAAGTTTAAGGAAAACTTGAATTTGTAAAAGCTGCAAGAGATGACCTTAGTGTTGTGCCTGCTTCTCTGATCTTGCTTTCTCAGCAGCCTGCAAAAGAGCAAAATCTATAATTAATCATCTTAAGGTTTTCCAGAAAAATACATTACATGAGAATAAAGAAAATCATTTTTTACACTTTTAGAATGCATAAGATTAGGCCTTTTAACAGGCACTAGCATTGAAATCCAAGACAGAAACCCTAGATAAAAATGAAAAAGGATCTCAAATGGTATTTGTCAAGCATAAAGATTCTTGTGAAAAAAATACCAAGGATGTCTGCAAGGTGAGACATAGACCCAATATATTGTCAACAATAATGTTTTAACAATTGCCATGTAGAAGCTAATATTTATCACCACATATTTGCACATGCACACCCACATTTGTTTTCTGTCTAAAATCATGACCCATCTTTGTCAATTGGAATGAGCTCAAATGGTCGATTATTGGGGCTTTCATTATGCAGAGCCATGCTCAAATCACAAAGAAATATCTTCCACATTGTTGGAAAACTCAGTGAGTACTCTCTGAGTGGACGAGCACTCGCCACATTTGAACCTGGCTAAGTAACTCGTGAGTTAACTCGTCAATCAAACTCACCGAGTTTTTGGCAAGTACTCACCAAAAAATTGATGAGTACTCTCCAAAAAATCGGCGAGTTTGACAGAAATACTCGCCAGATGCATAAAAAATTCAAAATACAGAAAAATAGTCAAAAAAATCACGATTTTGCCCTATAGATGCATGAATGCCTCTCACACCTCCTCACACGGAAGTTCAAGAGCAAATAATTTTAACAAAAATGTGTCAAATACCTAATTTCTTCCTTAATTGATAAAATTGTGAAAATGGTGTGCAGGATGAAGTTTTGTGTGGTTTCAAAGGCCTTAAAGACCTTACTTTGGGCTTGGTGATGAGGGCGCTGCCCCTCGACCCCACCCTGTGTTGCAGCCCCTAGACCCCACTAGAGGCATTGCCCCCAAACCCCCATGAGGGGCACTGCCCCCAAACCCCTCACGCCGCTAGGGATTATTTACCCCAAAACCCCACCAAACTCATTTGATTCATATTGTAGCTATATTTTCCAAAAATTTAAGTGTTTTTTAAGGTGTCAAGTTTTGCCAAGTACTCTTCAAGTCAAAAAAAAATTTGGTTTACCAAGTACTCTCCGAGTCCTAGTTTGCGAACTATAATCTTGCACATAGTTTACATGCTCGGAATCGGAGAGTACTCAACAAGCCCAAAAATTTTGACTCGGGAAAAACTTGGCAAATACTCAACAAATACTCGGTAAATGTATGTGGATATTTATGTATGTGTATACTCAGGACTGCACTATGCACACATACATATCTATAAACATACACAGGATGCCAAGTTTGCATGGATATACACACCAGACATATTTATACACACACAAACATGCCAAGTTTGTGGGTTTTTTGCGAGTAACTGGCGATTACTCAATAATTTGACGGGAGAAAATCCATCTGCATACTGCCCACAAGTAAAAGCAGAAATTACTCGGCATGCAAATTTTTTGGAGATTACTCGGCTACTCAGAGAATAATCGGAGAGTATGTAAACTATGAGCTTGAATGCTTAAATGTGGCATAGCGCAACAGATGAGGCCAGGTGCAAGTTGTGAATTTGGGGAAAGAGATTAATCAAAAGAAATCATGTCCTGTCTTCATTTTAAGCATGTGGACATGTGATTAATAAAGTGTCACCACCTCAACTATGCAAGTTCTCTATGCATTGGAATCAGAATGCATTGAAGATTTAGAAAACACAGATACAAATGATATGTACAAAACTTTGGTGAGAAAACATAATAAGCAACACTATTAAATATCAAACAATCAAGACCAGCTAGAGATAAGGAAAAATAGCCCAATGTTTCAATATTATTAGTTTTTCTTTTCGACCTTTATCTGCAGCTGCATTGTTTTAGCATTGATACTCAACAACTCACTGTAGAACTGATGCAGAGCAGTATTCAAAATTGTAGACTGCAGCATTTTTAAAGGAAATGTTATTTCTACAGCTGAAAGCCAATCAACCTTATCCTTGCAGGAGAAGGAAATGGCACTTAAGATAGCATAATTAGTAATGGTGTTGTGAACATCCAGAAAGATATCTGGTGAAATCATGGATTGTTATTTCACGAGATGTTCCATGGTCCTCTTGAATATCTGAGACTTGTTTCTGAGAGATCAGGAAACATATTTGCAGCAGATGGCATCAATAGCCACCACAAATTCTGTTTCTAATTACTTATCTTCATCTCAACTTTCAGAAGTCAAAAAAAAACTTTGCAAACATCAGGTAAAGGTGGGCATGAAGAAAATGGAGTAACTAACTAAAAATTTTAAATATACATAAGAAACTAAAATTGTATGTCTATTAAATAGACACCAGCCATCCAAGGAAAATAATCCATTTGAAACATGATTGCAAAGCCATGCAGATCAAGCAGACCATTCTTAAACATGGTGACCAAATCCACAATATAAAACAACTATAAAATCGAACATTGACAAAGAAATTGTCACATCCTGATGGAAATTGATTTATCAGATCACTATTGTGGAGAAAATTTGTCTCGTATGAATTATATTCTTTGCATATGGAGGAGAAGTGATAAGAGTCATTAACTAGGTCAAAATAGAGCCTCATATGCAGGGCTTTATATTCCTCATTACCCCAAAGATTTATGGGACAAGACACAAGTATCATGATGGACATAACATGTGGCATAGTCAAACTTCTAAGCACTTGGCATACAAAGATATGTTTGAACATGACTGTAGAAAGCAAATAATAGTTGGACATAAAGCTTAAAGAAACAAACATGACTGTCAACAAACCCAGCATCAAAATGAATTGTGGTTTGTTGAGTAGTAGAGGAACCCAAAGAAAAAAAGGTAAAGGGAAAACAAGAAATAGAGAAATTCAAAACAGCATGATCCGCAAGGATGAGTCGGTTAGTGTTTACTCACGGAAGTAACTTGACCGATTGACAGAGTAAATGAGAATACAAACTTACAAAAATACACATATCAAGTACTCACGAATGCATATGCACAGAACAAATAGCATTCTCATTCATTGAATACAATAAGTACAGTATACAGAAAGTCTGTATTGTCCCCGACTACAAGTAAATTATGACATTTATAGTTGCCGACATTGGTTGAGGACACCAACCCTCGGTAACTACAGATACAACTAATCCATGGTTGGGGACTTAACTCACAATTACAACATATAATAATTACCATTTGCTACAGATACTAATAGTTATTTATTTACTTACTTATTTGGCCGACTAAAACAAGATTAATTATTTACGGCCGACTACATCAGCCCCCCAAAAAAGAAAGCTGTCTTCCAGACGACAGAACAACAAAATGGGGGACAATACAATAGAAAAGTAATCAGTGAGAGGAAGGAGGGTGAGAGGACACCCCTACATGCACGGAGGACATGGGTGTGGTGGTTGCCAACTACTGCAGACGCTGGAGTCTCTGGTTCGCCGCCAACTGCCTTTCTCTGGCAGTTTTGACCATGTGTATTGCCTCCATGAGCTTTGTCTCCACCTTCTCCAGCTCTTGACTCTTTCCCTCAGCTCTTTGTCCTTCTCAATCAATTGTTCATCCCTCTCAGCCAGTAGTTTGTCTCTCTCTGCCAACTGAGCATCCCGCTTGGCCAATAGTCAGTCCCTCTCTCCCACTGCCTGCTCAAGAGCTGTGACTCACATATGCTCTGCTGCTGTTACTTGAGCCAATTGCTCCTGGGACTTACGGACATGGTCAGCTAGCTCTCCTCTAATGTTCTCGGCCTGAGGGAGTGCTCTATCCCTCACCTATGTAGCCTCCTCAATGGAAGCTATCTATCATCACCATCTGAGGAATAAGTCCCTGTAACACCTCTCCATGTCGTGGAGTGCGAAGAGTGCTCGGCCATGCCTTCCTACTTCAGTGGGTCTAGTGGGCTGTCAGGTTTTTTCCATCTTTTTTAACAAGTTCCATTGTGCGTTCTACAATTAATTATACTCTTTCAAATGATTCTTATCACTTAGATAGGTTGTGGATTGTCCTCTAATTGTCTCCTAGAGTCAAATCAGATCATTGGTATGAGAACTTGAAAGTCTATTGCACCGGCTATAATTTGAAACAAAATAGGTACCAAATGCAAGCCTATTTACATTGTTGCATTCATGGTCAAAGAGAGCAATATAATCCAACTCTTAAAAATGGAAGGCTCTCTTCTGACATCTCCTAACAAAACTAAATATCTTCTTACAGAGATTTAGGATCTTCAAGACCAAAATCAACAGAGGCAAGTAACTCTCCATTCATAGGAGAAAGGCTTCGAAATCACCTTGAAGAAAATCATAGATCTCATGGTGCATGGAATATATCTTGTTGGCCATATAATTTAAAGTCTTTCTCAAGCCAAGGATAGCAACACACGAACCATACAAGATCTACAACATCTCTCCAACAAAGAAGAGGAACCACCACGATTCACTCAAAGTGCACATGGTTATGAGCATCTAAACTAGTACAATTCAACACACCTACATCAGTTAAGACTTGCAATGTGCAAACAATGACAGATTTGTTAAGCACCTATCATTCCTCACAATCTTCTAATTCATCTAACTCATCTGGAAGTTTTGAGAACCACAGCAAAGGCATTGGTGCCAAGCTACAAAAGCAAATGGTATATGGATGCCTAGGTCTCAATAAGCATTGCAAAGGCATCATCATCCCCCTCTGGGTAGGGACAAACGCACAAAACAGTGGCCTCAAATACACTAGTTCACATTCTTCTCACCCTAGTCTAGAACTGATGAAGCATTTGCAACCACACTACATTCAACAGTTCAAGTGAATCCACTTGCATGTGAAGTAATTTAGTTCAACAAGCACTCTCGCATACTTCGATAATGCCATGTGCATCACCAAGTTCATGCCACTAGACAGCATAATACCTCATGCAATTGCTTGAGATTCTCAATCACCCCCTACACAACCACTATGCCAACAACAGCATCACACATCTGTAGAGTCAATAATTGCCTATGCAATTTCTACTCTAGTGTTGCACTCATTCTAGCATCCATTTCTATAGCATGTTGTAGGACCCACCAAACCTGTTTTGCAAGCCTTTTTCCCTCACCGGCTGCCAAATTTTGTTTTGATTTTGTTTTAACTTAATTTCTTTAATTTTATTGATTTATTCATGTTCAGACTGTTCCACAATTGCAAAGACATCTCCACATTTGCAAATTTTTCCCGCAATCAAACAGTTGTATGAGTATTTAAACCTCATTTTTCTATTTTTTGACAAGAAAACCCCAATGACCAAACAGATTTCCTTTTTTTTTTGCCAACAAGTCTAGTTTTCAACTATTAATCATAGTTCCATAGTTTCAAAATAGGGGATGAGTGGATCAATTTCAAGGACAAGGGGACCAGGGACATTGATTTGGAGGCAATGGAGGAATGATAGTTGAGATTACTTTGAGACCGCATGGACCTTCATGGCACACCATTTTCATCATTTTATCACTATGTTTTCTCCCACACCAAGTCCTCACTAATTCTAACCAAATTTTCATTCTTCAAAGAACATGTTCATCACATTCAATTTTAGTCATTAATAGTGTGTTGTAATAAAAAATGTCTAGGAAGTCCAACGGAAGGGGGGGTTTCGATGAAGTGCATGCTCGGATGCTAAAGAGGATCTAGAGTCAAGAATCAAGGAATCTGCATACAAGATAGCAGAGGAAGAGGAAATATGTAAACCCAAAGAAATAGATGGAAGGAAATGGACTTACCCCATGTTAATTCACTTTTGTAGAAGGCAACATTGAAAATCCTAACAGTCCAACAAGGGAGGGAAGTGAAAAGGATCAAGGAGCATGGGAAGCACATACCCGATGTCACTAAGAGAAAGGCCAAGAGGGAGATGAAACTGTCAAAACCCAAAGTTAGCAAGCTAGTGAAACAGCGGCGATAGGGATTTGAGTCTACCAAGTGTCAAATGGACTTTTGGGAACATGGGATGGGGAAGTTTGAAAGCCCACAATTGAAGAGAAATAGATCAAGTATTGGAAACATGAGATGCCCAATGCTTGAAGGAAATGGAGCAAGGAGAAGAAGAGGCAAAAACATTCAAGATTTGGGGATCAAACTGCATACTTTTTAGGTATGATGATAAGGATAAATCTATACATCTAGGTCCAACAAGAAGTAAGGAAAGCAAGGAGCAAAGAAACACAAATATGGGGAAAAGGGGAATGGAAGGTGAGAGAGATAAGCAAGTGAAACTCCAAAAATGCAGACCATATAACAATTTGGGAAACAGATTTCAGGTCTACTAGGTACTCTAGTACGAGGAACCCCAAAAACACACAACAGACAAAGTACTTCAAGGAATCAAGGAAGCACGAGGCTTTGGGGAACAAAGAGAAAGTGTGCTTATAGAGAGAAATTGAAAAACCTCACAAAGGCCAAAAAAAAACACAAACACCCTTAACACTTAGAATTTTTTGCACTTTGAGACACTCAAGCACATGACAAGGATAAAAGGGAGGAAAAACGTAACACTAAGCACAGATTTGACCAAGGGGGGCCATTAAAGACTTCTCCATCAGTTATAAATGATGGGAAAAATAGGGCTAAAGCAACAAAGGGAGCACTAGACTTAGATAAATTTCCACTTGTTAAACTAGGTCCCAACAAAGCTTATAAAAAGCTTTAAGAAGTGTGGCCTTAATTTGTAAGGTCCGGGTGGCTATCGGAATTATTGTTGTGCATGGATTTATTATGCATGTGTCATTGGTTGGCTGGTAAGAGGTGGCAATATGCACTTGGTGTTTTTGGAGGCAGGAAGTATGTTTCATGGGAGCTTGCTTGATTGGGAGGTGCATGGTGTGTGGATCTCATTAATGGTGAATGTAGGGTGGCAGCCTTTGCAAATATAAAGTAGGCAAAGATCTCCCTCAGTAGCTACCATAAGGTGGCAGGGGGAAGGGTTCTGAAGGAGTTTAAGGCAAGGTATGGCAACTAAGAAGAATGGTGAGCATGAAGAAGTGATGCTAGCACTTGAGAGACTAATAGATAGGTGCTAGCAAAGCATTTTTACTCACCAAGAACCAGCTGCCCTAGGGTTGATTAAAGGCATTATGCATGAAGAAGTGCTAGCAGCTGGGAACTGCTCAAAACCAGCCATAAGAGATGATTTCATTAGAAATCTTGCCATTTCCGTTCTTGATGCTTCTATAAGGTTATGGTTGTTTCAATTATTCCTCCCCGATCAATTTTCCAATGTGGCTCCTGCCAATGTGGAGGAAACAAAAATTCTAGGTAAGTACTTAACAGTTGGGTAAAAGGGAAAGGTTCTGCATCTACTACCACTCAAGAGAGACAGAATGTTTCCATTATTGAGGAGCTGCATCAAGATGTTAAAGAGTCCTCCAGGACATTTTGTGCTGATGTAGGGAAGGTTTTAGCTGGTTTGCATGTTCACCACCACCTGGATCATTTGAGGTTAGCAGTAACTCTACCTTGTTTTTTGTGGTCCTTCTATTTATTGTTACCTGCATCAAAGGTAATATGCTATAGGGCTTGTTGTCTGGGATTAGAAAGACAACACCATGGCAGGTCAGGGCAAGCAGAAGAGCACTGGATTGAAGAGGCGGTTAATGAAAGACAGTTTCCTCAATGCCAAGGGAATGGAGGGGTGTTGTCTAAGTAGTTATCGAGTGTGTTGTATGGTGTTGTGGTTAGTTGCTATAGTTTTTGTACGCTCTTGGTGCTAGGTTTTTTATGGTGGTTGTTATAGTTTTGAAGATGATATATATGTTTGGGTTCTCCCTAAAGAGCCATATGGTTCTTGTAGCTCCTTGTTAGTATGTAATTGAGTTTTTAGTGGGACCCCCATGGAACCACCTTTACTATATCTTAAAAATACTTAACAGCAAATACCAAATATTCTCTAGATACATGACATGGAATCTGTATAAAAAGAAATTTGTGTCCATTATGAAGAATGGCATACACTGGAATATATCGTATATAAATTCTATAAAGTTGATAAAAAAACAGTAAACAAAATTATAGAATCCTAACCTTCTGCAACTTCTTGAGGACGGTATCCTCATACGCATGATATCCAGCTCCAACAATATTGTTTAGTGCTGTATCGTTGACAGCTTCTGCTTGCTTATTCTCAGGATCATATCCATAATTAGTTGCTGGTGGCAAAAGGGGAAGTACAAGCAAAGGGTTTGAAACATCTCCACATGGAGATCGAGTGGCAGCATCCTGGCAATCCAAAAATGAGAAATAGCATTGCATAACTTGTCTATAATATCCTAAAGAAATGAGGATATATGCCAAATTACTTGAATTTAATTCATGACTTGAGGCAGATGTGTCCCAGAATCCCAACTACCAAGCAAATGAAAACATTCCTAAGTACAAAGCAAACCATCCAAAAAAAATGCAAAAATGACTTAATAATCATTGCAAGTAGGTGCTGATTCTTTTGTAGCATGGTATATTGCAAAAACTCTTTAAGTGCTAAAAAAAAATGACAGTGCATAGAGGCTACTTCAGAATCATTACTCTACAATCACAGAACATTATGCACCTTCAAATTAATGCCTTTTATAGAGCTGCTAAATAAATGATCATGTACATTGTCAATTTATATCACTTAACGTACTTATATTATCAGTCCAAATTGACAGGATAAATAAATTCAACCACTTGAAATACAATAATCAAATTGATGTCAATAATCAAAATACAATAATCAAGATGATGTCAATCATTAAAATACAATATTCATGATGTCAAAGCTTGCATTAGGATAATCAAAGCATATAAAATAATATGATGGTAGTAGCAGCAAGTAGGTGAAAAAATGTAATTCTGAAAAATTGAACACAGAATTTCACCTAGAATTTGTGCCGAGATGCACAGGAAGCACCTGCATAAATGGTAGTAAGATACATTCACCTAGCATAATAAATCATTTCTAGCAAAGTTCAAAACATAGATTTCAGGAAGCAGAAAGTAACAGTAACCAAGCATTTTTCTTTTACATGCTTCAAATAAAGCTTTGGTTAAAAAGTAAACCAGGGAAGCCAAACTTTAGAGTGTATTTTTGCTCAAATTTTGTTCCCACAAGGTCCACCAAAAAGGAGGGTCGTCCTAGGAAATGGCCCCTACTTTGAGGAGACACATGCCCCAAAACAAAATATTGCAGCCAGGGAGGGATGTTTTATCCCCATCCCTGTCCCCAAAACACTGCAAAGTGCTTGAGGACATGTCGCCAAGGTATATTGTATCTTGGACACCATGTGTCATTCTCTCACTCAGTTTAATGATGCAAGAGCTAGGCACATTGATCAAATGGATGAAGCAACTCTACGCTAAGGCTAATGAGATTTAAATGTTTGTAGTCAACAATCATATGTCACAAGCCATCTTCAAGTCTTTCTCAAGAGTTATTGAGGTAAAAAAAATATCAATATTTTATTTTTTAAGATTTTAATTGATATTTCTTATTTTACATTATCTACTTTGTTTTAAAATTTAAAATTAAAAAACAAGATAAATGATGCTTTAACTTGAATTTTATTTAGTGTCTTCAACTTTTTTAACACTATATTAGGTTGACAAGACTAGATTCACCTCGATCACAATTGTCTTGAGACATCTTATGAAGATGCCAAAGACATATTTGGAAGAAAAATATGATGGCATAATAAAAAATGCAGAGCGCATGATAGCAACTAAAGAGCAAAACCCTTCTGAAACATTATTCAAACAAGTGGAATGAATTTTATTGATGACTGACCCACTTCATCTCCTTGTTTTTGGTTAGGCACCTAAGCATTATGGCACAAGGGCATGATAGCAACTAAAGAGCAAGACCCTTCTAAAACATTATTCATACAAGTGGAATGAATTTTATTGATGACCAACCCAATTCATCTCCTTGTTTTTGGTTAGGCACCTAAGCATTATGGCACAACAATACTTTCTTTGCCAAGGAGTGTACCCACCCATCTTTAAAACGTACAAACTAGAGGAAGAATGTTCATGCACAAGATAAAAAGGCAATAGCCAATTTTTGGTATTACTGAAACATCTCATTTAATGTTGTGCAATATCCTTATCGGCAATCAATGATTCATGTCATTGTTGTTGTGGTACATGATTCCAAAGCCCCATCATATGAGATCCTTTGAGTTGATGTGTTAAAAGATACAATGTATGATGTTAGTGAGGTGTTTGTTCAACATCAAAAAGAGTAGACAAGGACAGGCTGCACGATAATGTCAAATGGGTGAACTAATAGAAAGAACCTACACTAATCAACTCCATTGTGGCATCTAAGAGTGTCGAAGTCTTCCTCAAATCCATGAATGCATCTAATAGAGTGAAATCAAACAACATGCCTTTCTTCTTATTTGATGAGGTTATGATAGACAGTGGGCCAAAATATCTACTGCAATTTATCACAAATAATTCAGCAAATTGTGTGGTGGTGGGCAAACTTCTAACCAAGAAGTATCTTGCATTGTTTTCAATCTCATGTGCAAGACACTCTCTTGATTTAAGCCAAGATGATATTGGCAAATTTCCATTGATTAAATCTACACTAGAGAGGGAGAATCTATCACTAACTTCACATATAATCACACTAGGATGGTCAACATGATGAGATCCTTCATTAAGGGAGAGAAAATCATTCAAACACGTGCATAAATATTTGTTATTCACTTCCTTCAATTGCAGAATTTATGTGCCCAAAAGATGAACCTAAAACACATTGATTTCATCAAATTGGGTTGAGCTAGCTTTAGCTATCACATGGATGGTAGCACTATTGCATGCTTTGCTTTTTATAAATCATTTTGGATGAGTACCATGTGATTGTGAAAATTTCAGACCTTGGTCAAAGTGTTGAAATTAGTTAATGAAGCAAAAAACCCCATGGACTATTCTTATGAGGCCATGTAATTCTTCTACTTGCTAATGTTCTTATAATGCATTTGAACACATACACTCTAAGAAACACAACCACTTAAGCCAACAATGGATGAATGATTTGATCTTTGTTCACCACAACCTTCATCTTTGACTTAAAAAATTCAAGGTAAGAAACTTTAAAAACCACTAAACTCTAATGAATTTTAATGATAATTAGTAATCTAACTTTCCTCTTTTAGATTTTAAGTACTTAAAGTTCAAATCGATTTGAATTTCTCTGTAATGGCCAATCCCCAATTGTTTTTTTTTTTTTGAAATTGCTACCGTTGTTATAATTTTCTGTATTTATTTTCTCCGAGTTTTTTTCTGTATTCTGTTTGTTGATTCTATGGGTTTGTAAGTTCGTTTTCTCATAGGTCATTCATCAATGAAGCATGCCAAACATATAAGTAACAGTATGCAGAAATAACAATAGATATTCTTGCCCAAAAATTAACATTCAACTCTTTTATATACTCGTATTTTTCAATGACATAATGAGCAGATTTTACAAATCATAAATATCAAAATCAAGGAAGTTTCAGACCTGGTACAAGAGACAAAGCAGCAATACTTGAAACTCTTCAAAGGTCATGCCAGCAACCAACTCTTCACCCTTATCTTTCCTGTTTACCAACTCCAAGAACCCTTCAAACAAGCAGTCATTAATAGCAACTGGATGAGACAAGACCAGCAAGTGAAAACTGAGTTAATCCAACCAGCATGGCCGCCCTGAACAAAGAGCTATCAGCAGATTCAGTACTCCCAAATCCACGAGTTTGCAGCTTTATCTTTGACCACAACACCCACCTTTTCATGCACCATAAAGCCCTGCTGAGTCCGCCCAAGTATCCAGTATCAATGCCACTCCAAGCAGGGTTCCAACTGTAATGCAATCCACTTCAAGGGGGCGCCCTCTTCAGAAATTCGACCTCCCTTTAAAAATCACAGACACAACCTAAAAATGAGTTCTAATACTTGATGGAATCAGCTTCAAGAGGCCCTTCATTAGACGCAATACCCAGAAGGATTAAAAATTTCTTTTCAGAGTTATGAGCAGAAAACTGATTATCAGGTTCAACTGTTAGTGCCCAGAAAAATTATTAAAATCACCAATAGAATCTTCACCCAGATCGCAGCAATATATTATGTTCCTTATTTGTTCCAAAATCAACCAAAATCACCATTAAAATGCAACCAAGCTACACCAAAATGATGAAGTATAATCACAAGCCAAAAAATCTCACAAACCCACTTCAAAATATGATTGAAATCTTCATTCCAAAATCTGAACCAGCAACTTTGTAGCGCAAATGAAGCCTCTGAATGAGACCTCCAATAACCCTCCTGATGTTGTCACTCAAACACGGGGAGAGTGTGATCTACAAAGGTTTTTGTCCCTGCAAACCCTTGTTTCCTCTAAAGCCAAGCTTCCAAAGAAAGACCTGTTCAAGTTTCATATTCCAAACATCCATGTGAAAATGAGGCCTCAAAATGAGCTTTTAAAAGCTTCAACATCAAATTAGGGCTACCGAGCATGAAGCAACCCTAAAACCACTTCAAATCCATGCCAAAATTACTTTAATTTGATTTTATTTTAATTTTTGGCTCCAACTTTAGCTTTGACGCCCAAGGCTTATTCAGCATTCAAAAACGATTTTGTTGCCTTTTAAAACAACTTAAAGTCATCACACCAAGCACCCATGGTACTTTTCATGTCCCCTTTGACCCTCAATAATAAAATATAAAGTCACTTTATAATAGACCTTTCTTTTGAAGCATAAATCAAATATTAAAATGATTTAGCCTAAGTAACTTTATATTAACTGAATTTGTGCTGCTGTGACCATCCTAACCAGGTCTGACTAACCCTAATTGACTTACTATTTTTAGAAAGTCCTAAAAATAGTAAATTGCGCCCAGAAACAAAAGCCGAAGAAAGACTGAGGCGCTCGAGATGGCTCCTTGAAGACCGATACAT
Organism: Sequoia sempervirens; assembly: GCA_007258455.2. Classification (NCBI taxonomy): domain Eukaryota; kingdom Viridiplantae; phylum Streptophyta; class Pinopsida; order Cupressales; family Cupressaceae; genus Sequoia; species Sequoia sempervirens. The sequence continues at coordinate 948 of VDFB02274328.1, read as the reverse complement.
CTCACCAGACCCCCTACTAAAAATAACACTTACTAAAAATAGTAAGTGTGCCTGAATCAATCCAACTGAAAGAGGACGTTGTAAAAATGGGGACATTACATTCTAGCATACGCTAATAGGTCAAGTGACTTATGAGTTGCTAATCTTAAGTAGTGTCAAAAATGATCAACCAATTAACTTTGATGAGATTGATCTTAATTTGAAATAAATCACAGCCAATGAGGAGCCCTAATTTGATTAAGATGATTTTCCAATCTTGAAAGAAGTATTTGATGATTGTGGCCACAATCATTGGGAGGAGAATAGGAACAGGGGCATTGGCTTCACATTTTGTAGTCTAGAAGCCTCATGGGATAATTAGTCTTAAGAGTTAAGTTGTAATGGGTACCTCGTACTTGATTGAGAATTTGATATTTTTCAAGAATTTGAGAGTAATTGGCAAACATTTACTCTTATTTTTTAACTTTATTTCTCTTTTAATGCACTATATTTGGCATGAAATAGCATAGCATTTTTTTCCTATATTTTTATGAATGCTTTACCACTACTTAATTTGTCATGTTTTTCCTGATTAAACTTAAGTAATCGAATTTCATTTAACTGTAAATTTGTCATGTCAATGGACTGTAAATGGAATGCTACTGTTGTTGTTTTCAATAGACAATATGGTTTGTTGGAGGTGATTGCATACTGTGTAGACAGCATACCTGTAGGATGTAAAAGAATCTGAAAATGACAAATCCTTACAAATGGCCCATTGTTGAAATTCTAAATCTTCAAGTTTATTATCTATGATTTGTCTAGTGGTGAAGGACCCATGGCAACCACCAAATAATCCATCAAGAAGAAAACAAGAATGGATTGTCAATATATAGCATCGACAATGAAAAGAAAGATAAAAGGATAAATATATTCCTAGTTCTGGAAACATCTCCCCAACTGTTTAAG
>VDFB02274327.1:0-26096 GCA_007258455.2 Sequoia sempervirens | reverse complement strand
ATCCCAACATAAGGCTGGAGTCTGACGATACTGACTAGTCTGGCGATCCTTCACTCAGCTGCTCTTCTTTTGCTCTCCTTCACTTCACAAGCCAAATGTAAAAATGAGTTGCTTTTTCTCATTTTAGGGCATATATAAGGCATAAAATAGGTTAAGTGGCATGGGGCGTCCCTCGTGGGCCCGCCCATGCCTTTTTTTCATTTTAAAAAACTTTAATTTTTATAAAAATGTGTTTTTTTTGCTGCTGGACCATAGGGTACTTCTAGAAGTACCCGGTACGGATGAGGGACAGCTGGGAAGTTTCGAGTACTTCTAGAAGTACCCTACATCCCCTACCTTTTTCCAAAAGTCCCCTAGAAGTACCGGGTACTTGGAGGGAAAAAGGGGACGGCTAGGGGACGTTTCCTGGCCGTCCCCGCGTCCCCGTTTCGTACCCGATACAAGAAACGGCATAAAAACATAGGGAACGTGTCCCCATGGAGCATAGGAGCATTCAGCATTCCATCTGGCAATTTTTGGCCTTGAAGACCATCAACTTCCTTCAAATCACAAGCTGAGAAAGTGTTCCGTGTAATATAAATTTTCTATTCCACATTAAGCTGATGCATACAGCATCAAATATGATAATGAATTATACTACTTACGTTTGAATAACATATATGCAAGAAATACTTCAGTCACAGATCTAAATTCCATGAGGTTTGTGCCTTGAATACTAAAAAACAGAAGAATGTGTGTTTATGTATATGAATGTTGTACCATTACTCTAGCATGCAATTGACTTGGGGATCCTGATGTTTTATCTATAACTTTTTGAAAGGCTATGGAAACACATCTGAGTTGAGTAACTGTATATCTCTGATTTCTAATCTTCCCTGTTCACCCAACAGGTAACTTGTGGTAGTACTTTTTGCAAAATTGTTGGCTCCTAGTCTTTTTCCCATGTCCTCAGCTTCAGAATGAATATACTCATACTAGGGTTTGATATAAATACTGCTACAGAGCTTGCATTAGGTCTAAAACCCTAAAAACCCGAAGTCCTAGCAGTGTTGTTACTTTTGTTCTAATTCTGTGTTGACTTCCTATTGCCTATTGCCCATTGCCGGTACATTAAGTTACAACGTTATGTCTAAAAATACATCCGTTTACCAGCCCCTCATGCCTAGCGTTACTGCTTAGACCCGTGAGCCAAGATGATTTATTATATTCCTAAGGTCTAAAGTCTGAGCTCCTTATTTTATTATTAAGTTGGCCCCCTTTGTCCCTAGTTGACGATAAGTGTTTTTAAGTGCACATGCATATTGAAACCCTTAAGTTGCTCGCGTTCAGCTTGTGGACCCTAAGTTAAGAGTATTTTATTGAATAAAAAGGCCCACAGAATCAATCAAATACTGACAAATGGCACCATTCTAATGGTTTCCACAATTCCGCATAGGGGTTTATATTAAAGAAAATGAAGGCTGTAAAACCGCAAAAATGGCAACTCATGACATGTTGAGCATTGCTCACCACTGCGGGACCCTTTTGAAGGCCCCACCAATTCCACATGGCAGGTTTTGAGGCATTCCACCATTCCACGAGGCACCTTGAAGTGGACCCACAAGTGCCTTGCAGAAGCATGAAAGAGTGATAATGGCACTTTCTCAAAGGTATTTCATCAAATCCATTCAAAGAGGCGTGGAAGGTCAATTTGGAAAAAAGTTCTATTTTTTGGGTATATTTCTTTGGCTACATTTGTGCAGTACATGAGGTCAATTTCGGAGCAAAAGAAAAATATGGAGCACTTTGATCTTTTATTTGTCTTTAGTGTTGTCGTGGAGAGCACATCATATAAAGTTGCCCAAGTGGAATGGCATATTTTCTTTCTCTTTCTCGCAGTTTCATAATCACAGATAAGAATACCTCCAACAAATATGAATTTACCTTGGTCAACGGAGATTGATATTGATATATTATATATTCATCTATATCACAACGAGTACCTTATGTTTATTTGGTGTCAATTGAATCAATGGCATCAACATTACTGCTATGGCCTTCTACTGTTCCATCGAGCAGGTTGTTGCTCATCTCTTTTTCTGTAATGGGAATGATATGTCCCATATATCTCTTTGGTCAGGCTAACGAAGCCCTAGATTTCCAAGGATGTTTATCATTCATGAAATCCATATTCAAAGACCCAGTAAATGCTTAGTTTCCCTGTAACAACAAAGCCCATCACTACAATTGGTCTAGCATAGCCTGTGATTTGCTTAACAACGTTGTTTCCATCACATTTGTCAACAAGAAGCTAGAACGAATCATTTCCACTGCCATTGCAAATATCTCACCAAGTTCCAATTGAATCACCAAATGTGTGGAATACTGCCTTCAAATCAAAAGAGGGCTTGTTTATGGTTACTAGCCATGTCCTTTGGCTTGTCTAATGCACCTATCACCTTCATGTGAATGATGAATGACACACTTAGGTCTTTTAGTAATTCCTTCATTATTGTTCATTTAATTTAAGTGAACTATGTTTCCTCCTTGTTATGGTTTCTTTTAAACTTAGCCATCTTCATCACCCTTTAGATTAGGAATACTACTAAAAACGTGCAACCATATTTTGTTTCCTTACTCACCTTTGAATTTGACATGAATCATTTAAGTGATAGCCACTTTGGCAACAATTTTCTCCCTAGCTTTCCCCATTCTACAATGGCAATAACTACTTACTTTGTTCTTTATTGTGGTTTTGTTAAGATAGGGCACCATACAAGACTAGTTTATCATTACTAAATTGCAACACAGCTTAAGTTTGATGCATTTTTCATTGACAGTGTTTGACCTATTCTCGCCCCTTTTGAAGTAGACTTCTTGCTCCTTGGCGCCACCCAAGGATGCACCACATCCTTGCTACTTAGCCTCTTCTCTGTTAAGCTTATTTTCCTTTGCAATTTTACCACTTTCTATAGGCATGAAATTGGATGACCTTTCTCTTGTTTTGTTTGTTTATCCTTGCCATTTTTTTCCTTATGTTGATAATGACACTTTAAGACACACTGAAATAACTCCATTTGCCAACCTTGATAATCTCAAACTCCACTTAGTGATCTTCATCTCCTAATTCCACCACCAGAGCTATCTTCAATTAGAAAACATTTTCAACTATTACATGGGATGGCTCAATCTTGAAAAAATTATAAGACATGTTAGTTGAAAAATGGGACAAAGATGAAACCATCTTGAAACTTGACAAAAATTACAATGTGACAAAATAATTGATCATAGGAAAATTTCATAGGTATCATAAATGTTCCAATTTGGATCAATAATGAAGTTCCAATGCTCCTATTTTGCCACAGGCAGGGAGAATGTTGGCAAAAGTTGTGGAGTCTAAAGCTTTTTAAAAAAATCCATTTTGTGCATATCCTGCAATCATTGCATTCCATGAGATAACCTCTCTTTGAGGCATTATGTCAAACAGTTCACGTGCCTTTTCTATGCTTCCACATTTTGCATACATGTCTACCAGAGCATTTCCAACTATAATATCTAAAAGAAATCGTCCCAATTTCTCTGCCAGCCAACATTATTATTGGGCTTATTATGTTCTAGCAAACAACTTTTGAGTGGTAATACACATGTAACATGTTTATTGCAGTATCATGCTGGAAAAAAATAACTCAAGCATTTTCAAGTGAGAAAACAAAAGAAATCTAACTTTTTTGTTCCATCTAGAGCATTGATGGTGCTACATTATTGCTGATTTTACCAAATTTTACCATTGCTACATTATGCCAGTCCACCCGCTTATTTACGGGCCTGGTAGAATCTCTGCCACAATCTTTCAGAATGTCGGATTAACAGGCAACTTGGTGCAACGCGAAGCTGGACTAGAGTAGTACTAATGTCAGGAAGACCTCATTAGCAAACTGGATCATCTTAAGGGTCATTTTGAAAGGCGCCCCTGAGCTACAGTTGCATTGGAAACGCATTTGAGGAAGTTCTGTGATGTCAAGTCTCTTTATTAGCTCATCTTCAGACATCGACTGCCGGAGCTCTGGGACTCGAATGACTGTGTTTGATAGCTCATCGGATAGGCAGACTAGTCGTGAAGGGATTGAATAAATCAACCATCAGGAAAACCAAGATCTAACCCCCCTTTAAGAAGTGCGCCCTTAAGCTACAGGCGCGCAAAAGCTGGAAAAGGACAAGCTTCTGCAATCTGGAACTTTGGAAACTTCAACTTCTGTCACCAATTACCGAAGTTACGAGTTTCGGATAGCCTCACAGGATAACTCGTCGGACAGGCAGACTAATCCTAAAGAGATTGACTACATCAATCATGAAATGCCACAAAATTTAGGCCTTCAAAAAGAAGGGCGCCCCTGGGCTACAGGTGCGCAATTCTGCTTTTCCTTGAGAAATCTTCAAAAATTGATCACTGAAATCTTGATTTTAGCCACTGAAATGACTATTAAAAGTATAATTATCGTTGCGAAATGCTCCTCCACCGTGAAATGCTTCATTCTGAATCTCTGATTTAGGTTCTAATCAATGAATACTGCCTTTGACTGACACAACACTGACAAAACTCCATGCTTGATATTGCCCAAAAACTGTATTTGACATCATTTCAGCAAGGTTTAGACTATTTTAAGCAAAATGCCTTGATGAAGCAAAAAATTTGTTTTGGGTACAACATTAGGCTCCGTCTGGTGACCATGTCGAATACCTACGGCATAGGAGAACCTAAGAATCTCGGCGTTACATAGACCAGTGATTTTTAATTGGGCATTGGAGTCAGGATTTTTCCCTAATCACCTAAAAATATTGGAGTTTCCTAAAAACCTAACCTAAAAATCACCTAAAACAAGACTACCTAAATCACCTAAACACGACAAAACATCACGGAACGGGGAAACACAAAACAACATTACGTAAAAGCATAAGGTAAAATTACTTAAAGAAAATTTACTCCACCCCTGAAGAGATGAAGTGCTTTGGATATTGTCCGCTGCATGGCAGCACGAAGAGCCTCCCACCGATGTAGTTTTTGCCTAAAAGGCTTGACTTCTCTTCTCCTGGGAATTGCAGGAGGCAATCCCTCTGGAATGAAGATTCTCAGGTATTCATATATCCATGCAAAGGTACTCTGACAAAAGTCAGAATATGATGCAAATGGGAAATTTAATACCCCGAAGGTATTAGTTTTGTTGTCGTCCATCCTCGGGATGTTGAACTCTTCAAACCAGTCAATCAAGTTCCAAACTCGATTTCTGTAATGCCGAAGGTGATCTTTTCTGACCTAATAATATCCTTTGACCGACTCATTGATCAGCTCTACATCACCTTTAACACATAGGAACTTGATTCCCATGTCCTCGGCATCTTTGAGGCCTTGCAAAAGCACCTCTTTTTCAGCTTTAGTGAATTCCAATTGCAGGCAATTTGCAACTGGGTTCAACTGTCCTTTAGGGGATATGATCAATTCCCCTGCTTCTAAAAATGTATCTGAACAACCTCCATCAAACTGTATTTTCCATGACTTTGTCTCCTCTGTCGGTCTATTTTCATAATAAACAATGTTCTGCTCTTCAACTTTTATTTCTGATAGAGTTACACAATTACCAAAACCCGCTTCAGACTTTGCTCTTGCTGGAACAGATGACTTGAGCACAACCTGTTCCTTTACGACCTTAAGAATCTGATCTACTTCTTCAGGATGATTTTGAAGATATTCCAGTTGGGAGATTCGTACCTTGGTCTTCATCATGGAAGCTACAATGTCAAAATTTGCTGAAGACGTCTCTTGAGCAACTAGCATAGTAATCACATGTGAAGGTCTGGGTTTTGAAGTGAAAGGCACTTCTTCACCCTCTTCGTTTGATTTCCGCCTTTCTTCTTCTTTCTGTGCTTTGAAGTGTTGAGCACGTGTAAACACAGGAGGAGTGTACTGATGATATTCTTCTTCTTCTTCTTGATTTATAGGTTCTTCATCAAAGTATCCCACTGCGGAGTCGCCATCGAAGTTGTTCGTCTGTGGTGAGACAACATTCGAACTTGGTGTTGGTACAAAACTAGAACTGGGAGCAGCTTCAATGTATCCCATGATTTGGATCATTCTCAGGTTCTCTGGACATGTGGATCCGGAATGTGCATCATTGTCATGAAAAGGACAAAATACTGCACTGTGTGCAACCTCAATCATTGATCTTGGTGGAGATGTTGACAACTGTGGCTGAAGATTATCTTTCTTTGGCAGGTACGGTTGCTGAACTGGAGATCTGATGAAATTGTCTTTCATCAAGCCGGAAGTGATCATATTATCTTCCAACTCAATGGCATGTTCTTGTGCACTCTTCAACTCTGTCTCTTTGGCCGTCTTCAAGAAGAAGGCTATCTCTGATGGAAGAGCATTTATGAAACAGCTTATCAGAATCTCCGGTGATGGACAGAATGTAGAAGAAATTCTTGTAACAAAACGATTAAATCTTGCTACAAAATCCCTCATGTGTTCTTTGGGCTCCATCTTTGAATTTGTGAGCTAAGCAAACAACATGTGACTGTCTTCAACCGGCTTGAAACTCGCCAAAAATTTCTCGCTCATAGTTGCCCAACTTGTGATACTGCCTGGCGCCAAGTGATTGAACTAGTTGGCAGCATTTCCTGCAAGAGTCTCAACAAAGAGACGCACCACGATGTCTTCATATTCTACGTGCAAGACGGTGCAAGCCGTTGTGAATGCAGAAAAATGGTCCTCCAGGTGTTGAGTTCCATCGCCGTAAAACCGAGGAAAACGCTTCCTTGACCCTTTAGGTAACTCATGATTTACCTCAAAAGCCAAAGGTCCAATGTTATTACCCCAAGGTAATGGGGGTGGACGTCGCCTGTCAGCATTATTGTTGTTATCATCCATTGCTTTTGTGTGGATCATGCAATCGGATGCCAGAGAGTGATCATACCCGTGAAATAAAAGCGTTTAGCTTTTCTTGAAGTTTTCTTGCCTCGTGCCCCACGGTGGGCGCCAGAAAACTATTGGCGTAAAACTAACACCTCTGGAGTGCAGGTTTGTACGGACAACTATGCACACTGCGTAATGAGTGCTCTTCAAATTAGGAGGGGAAGCTCCCTCGTAGTGCTGGAATGCGTGGAAAAGAAAAGTAATCTAAGTCCTATCTTTTTGTTCTCAGCTGGAAGAGGCACAAGGTTAAGAAAACCAAGAACGTTGCAGCTAAGGATTTTCTGGTTTCGCAGATCATTAACTACAACTACTAACTACTTTAAATCTATCTAGTTTCTCAAGAAAACAAAGCATGGGGAAATGGAGCAGGAATGATTATCGACTGATAAACAAGTGTAGATTCTCAACTTGAAGGCAAGGTGGCACATCTATCAGCCAATCTGACAAGTTTATTGGAAACAACAATATACGATAGAAACTAAGTACAATTCTCAGCTTGAAGGCAAGGTGGCACAACTATCGGCTCTGAATAAGTTTATTATTCATACACATCACACGATAACCAAGTACAAATTCTCAACTTGAAGGCAAGGTGGCACATCTATCAGCTCAATCTGACGAAGTTTATTGAACACAAAACAAAAGGATAGCCAACTAGGATGATAAATTGCATTAGGCGAGACACGCATACAATCTATGATCGACTAGCACTATATCTAACTAAGGAAAGAATTCACCATTATAATTGCATGAAACCCTATGTGGCATAACAATTCATCATAATAGTAAAAAGCATGAACAGTCAGAATGAGCAATATTTGGGGCAAGGTAGGCGACATATATTTCTCTCTCGTGCAAAAGTTATGTACAAATGAGCAAAAGCTCTTATTTATAGACATCAAAAGGTGTAGGGAACCCTAAAATCACCTTGAGTCAACTTCAGTCTTGCAATGCATGCAAGATTTATTGCTAAACCCTAATTAAAGCAAACTATACAGTTAACTGGAAAACTACCATCAGTTAACCGATCCCTAAATGGACAATTGTGCAAGCATGCACGTCCTTATTGAAAGCATGTTAACTGGAACACTACCATCAGTTAACGTAAAACCCTAAATAAAACTCCAAGTAAATAAAGTTGATCTCAGAATAGATATGCATGAGATGAGACAGCGAGTTAACTTGAGAAGGTAACGTCAAGTCTAACTCCTTTGTATAACGTCTATTCTGAGAGGTGGGAACTAAAGTCTACTGGCTATGATCTCGAGCAACCAATCCCTCAACGAGATTGTTAACTGCATCAGCATCTGAATGTTAGCAACTTGATCAATCTTTGCACACTCAAACTAGCATTTCATTGACTCGTAACTTTGGTGGCTCTGTAACTGAAGTGATGGCGACTATCTCCTCTGCAGCTTGATGCTTCTGACACTTTTGCATGACGAAACTGCGAGATTTGACTGCGCACACTCTGTCTGTGAGAAATGCAAACGAACTTGCTGCGCACGCAAAATTCCAACGGTATCAACCCTCTAAACTGGCTTTGGAAGACAATCGGCCATACGAGGCATGCAACCATATGGATTTGAGTAACTACACCTGTCAACCCTCTTAAAGCACTTGATACAAATCAGTCTCAACTTTTCTGATGAAATCGCGAATTAAGACCGATTTGGTCTTAAATTCAGTCTACGTGAACTGCACTCTGAAAAACTCGCCTGTTGACTGTGAACACGGCTATATTTTGACAAGATTTCTGGAAAGCTAAAAATAGCCTGCTGAGGCTAAAAATAGCCTTTTGAAGAGTTATTTTCGGTGAAAAATTTGAGATATGGGTTTTGTCCATAAAAAGATTATAAGACAACCCAGAACATCAGAAATGCGAAAATCTAACTTCTACTCGACCATGCAAAGAGTTTTCAGTTGAGAAAATTAGAAACTCGAGAACGAATGTTCTTAAGTTAAAAATTCCTGAAAAATCAAACGCACGATTTTAATTCGAGGAAGTTATATAGAAATGATCCAGATGTTCAGACTTGTCAAATTTGCCAATTTCAGGAACATGCGAATTGGATTTTGAGAGAAATTTGAGAATCAAGGAAGAAAAAGACATTTTTTATAAGCTCTTTCTTCTGTGAAAATCGCCCTTGTTCTTCAAATTTGCTGATAATTGTGAACTAAAACCTGCAAAAAGAATGAATTAATGAAATCGCCTTTGATTGTTGATGATGAATTTTCCTTTGTTCTGAAAATTTGCCTTTGCTTATAAAATCGCCTTTGCTCTAAAGAATTGCGAATTTCTCTTGAAGTTGTGAGAATGAACAATGATGGCGCCATGCTTAAATAAAGAAAATTCGCACCATCTTGTTTACTGCAAGATTTAAAACCTTAACCAAAATAGAAGGCTTCTGATTGGACCCCCTCCAGTTACACTGACACTATCTCAAAGTCCCGAAATAAATAATAATAAAATAATATTTATCATGCAACTTGAAATCTCAGCACAAAAAGGGCGCCAACTTTTAGAAAATCGCCATTTTATGCTAAAAATGCAAGAATAAATATTAAATATTATTTAACTTCAGTTGACAAACCGAATGAAGCTTTAGGATTCACCGGCAAACCTCACTGATTTCAAAAAGTCATTACTTGGCCTCATAGGCATCCATTTGCTCAAGATATTGCACTTTTTATTAACCTTCTACTTTGTAGCTGACTACAAAGTTACAACTGGCCATCTTCGACACTGATTCTCGGGTGACCAGATGATGCTGAGACTGAACTGGTAAATTCATCGCGAAGCCTGCAGAGCAAGGAAGAAACGTCTGCTGGGAATCATCACTGCAAAATCCATCATTTAACACCTCAAAAAATTAGGCGCCCTTGATTAAATTCATTTACAGGTGCCAGACTTAACCATTTTCCTAAACTGCCATCTGACACTTCAAACAGCTGCTGACGGCGAACGGTGAACCCAGCTGACAGGCAATCACGCACACTGCATGACTAGAAGTATTCCGCATCCAACGAATATACGCAAGGCATCTGAAAAGTGCTTTAAGGACCTGAAAAGTAAAAGCGCCCCTGAACTACAAGTGCACTGACACCATTTTGACCAAAGTTGAACTTTCATCCAAGTACCCTACTTTGTCCTCCGATACCGAGAGCTGGAATGCCCCGATTCGTGCGCCGACTGTCTCTCTGCATAGCTAGGAGCATTGAGAAGAGATATCTCTGGAGATGACGAAGCGAGAAAACTGCTTGTAAGACCTCAAAAATACAAGTGCGTTTTTTATTTAAAATATACGCTCCATACTTGGCCATTTTCCTGATGTCTTCACTTTTCAGCATTTCCTCAAAGACCTCGCACGTACGAGCGTTTGCCAAATCCCGAAGGCTGACGGCTGGGCTCGTTGGATAGCTGGAGAAATTACGCTCAAGTCCCGTGAAGACTTTGAACGTCAAAATCCTCATCTGACAGGCTTAAAGGCTAGGTGCCTCTGGCCTACAGAAATACAATGAAATTTTATGCCAGTCCGCCCGCTTATTTACGGGCCTGGTAGAATCTCTGCCACGATCTTTTAGAATGTCGGATTAACAGGCAACTTGGTGCAACGCGAAGCTGGACTAGAGTAGTACTGATGTCAGGAAGACCTCATCAGCAAACTAGATCATCTTAAGGGTCATTTTGAAAGGCGCCCCTGAGCTACAGTTGCACTGGAAACGCATTTGAGGAAGTTATGTGATGTCAAGTCTCTTTATTAGCTCATCTTCAGATGTCGACTATCGGAGCTCTGGGACTCGGATGACTGCGTTTGATAGCTCATCGGATAGGCAGACTAGTCGTGAAGGGATTGAATAAATCAACCATCAGGAAAACCAAGATCTAACCCCCTTTAAGAAGTGCGCCCTTAAGCTACAGGCGCGCAAAAGCTGGAAAAGGACAAGCTTCTGCAATCTGGAACTTTGGAAACTTCAACTTATGTCGCCAATTACCGGAGTTACGAGTTTTGGATAGCCTCGCAGGATAACTCGTTGGACAGGCAGACTAATTCTGAAGAGATTGACTACATCAATCATGAAATGCCACAAAATTTAGGCCTTCAAAAAGAAGGGCGCCCCTGGGCTACAGGTGCGCAATTCTGCTTTTCCTTGAGAAATCTTCAAAAATTGATCACTGAAATCTTGATTTTAGCCACTGAAATGACTATTAAAAGTATAATTATCGTTGCGAAATGCTCCTCCACCGTGAAATGCTTCATTCTGAGTCTCTGATTTAGGTTCTAATCAATGAATACTGCCTTTGACTGACACAACACTGACAAAACTCCATGCTTGATATTGCCCAAAAACTGTATTTGACATCATTTCAACAAGGTTTAGAGTTTAGACTATTTTAAGCAAAATGCCTTGATGAAGCAAAAAATTTGTTTTGGGTACAACAGGAGGAGAAAGAAAAACAAACCAAGCGAGCTTCATATCTATTCTTTTAAATGCCACTATCAAAAATAATTTGAATCGCTCAAGCTGATTTTATTGAAGACTACAGCATGGGTCCCTTCCTCGAAAGGTGCTGGATGATCCTGCATCATATTATTAGGTACATGCATCTTTCATTCCTTTCATTATAATGCTAGTTTTGTATCTATATCTCCTTGTTAATGATGAGTTCGACTATGCAACTTTTGTTGCAAATGACATTCACAAACAACTATTAGAGGTCAAGAAGAGCAGCAAAATGGTTACTTTGAAATGGTACTCCCTTCTTTGCCACATGTTCCTGTATGCAGGGATGGATCGGAGTCCTGCAATGCAAATACATGCAAATGATGGTGAAGGCAATCCTATCCCAATCCAATGCTGGACAGTGGACACACATTTGGGATAGGAATTGTGAACAAGAAAACTTTGTTATTTTTGAAAATTACTTTGTAAGAAAGGTGCTCTCACTCTTAGGAGTTGCAGAGGTAAAGTTACAGAAGGAGATCCTAGATTTCTTGAGGCCAATGGAAAGAAGGCCTGAGTTGGGAATACAACATAATTGGGGAGATTACTATCTCCATTCAAATTGCACAATTGTAAGGGTATATGGATACCCTGTCGGACCTCACATCCTGCCGAGATTTGTGCCCTATAGAATTGCATTCTTGGAGATAATATGGCAGTTGAGTGAAGCTGACAAGTTTCACCTTGGTGGGCAAGAGAAAGGTTCCTTCTTCCCTTATCTAACAATTTTGGCTGACTTTAGTCTAAATAGAGAAGGGTTGGATAAGCTCTACCCTATGTTGAAGAAATGCAGGATGTCTCAGGAAACTGCAAGAGCCTTTGATCTAGAAGGTTTTATCCATCAGCTCGAAGTTAGCATAAAAAGGTCACAATATGTGCACCAAGTGTATTTCAGTGAGGATGTCATTAGGAACTGCAAAGATGACAAGGAGGTGAGTGATATCAAGGACAAGTGGACAGGTTCCAGAAAAGTTGAACAGGAAAAGGAAAAGAAGATTTCAAATTATCAGGGAGCATATGCGGAGATAACTGACCACATTGCAAGAATTCAAATGATCTTGCAAAACATTGACAAAATAATTGGGAAGGCTCCAGCCCTTGAAGAGAGGCCCTCTTATCAGCCTCCCATTGATCCATTTGTTTATTCTTTTAAGAGAAAGCCTAAGGGGGTTGTGATCCAAGAGCCTGCTCAGCAATCTCCCCCTCCTAAAGTTGCTCCGCCATTTCCACAACAAGCACCCCCATCCCCTCCTGATGTGATTGTTTTAGATGATCCTATTCCTCAGGAGCAGCCACAAAAGAGAAGAATTTATTAGTCACCACTGGTTGATTATCCCATTGGTCCAAATGAAGATGATGAAATTGAAGTGACCGATGAGGAGGTGAATAGAGAAATGCCCTCCCCCCAAAGGAATCATGTAGGGTTGCCCCAAAACAGGCTTGGTGCAAACATTATAGAGGGAAGGGATAATACAAATGACATCAGAGAATTGGCCTATCGGAGATTCATGGATGATAATGAGTTTGTGACAACTCAAGAATTTTCAAAATTTGTCTTGAGGTCTAGAAAACAAGAGTATCTTGCAAGGCTTGAGCAAGAAAAGGCCAATGTTCCTCAAGAACAGTATGTGGAAGTTTCAAAGAAGTTGTTAGCAAAGATGAGAATTAATGTTAAAAACATCACCCCAGAGGAAGGAAGAATGGTGAGAGAAAGTGGGGTGGTGCTTCTCTCTGAATGGGACATTGCTTCAGCCATTGCATTTGATACAATAAGGAAGCAGGATCAAGAAATCTTCTCATCTGAGGATCAGGTAGTGGCAGTACTATCAAGATCAGGGTTCAACCCTAAATGGGAATCCCTTGCCCCCAATACTCATAAGCCTCTTGTTGGAGAACAAACTCAAAACTTAAAGGGTGGCCTTGTAAACTTCTGCGGTTGAAGCTGCCACATTGGCAGTTGACATTGCTAAATTTAGCAAAGCCACTGTAAAGGCATTACAAAATAAGTATGACAAATTGTTGCAATATCACCTTAAACTCACTGCTGAGTACAATGGATTAAAGGTGATGGAAATCCAAGCAGCAGCATCTCCCTCAACAAGTGCATTGCTTGCAAGCTCTTCTTCAGCACCACCACAATCTGACTTGAGCAAGGAGAATGAAGAGCTCAAGGAGCAGATTAAAATATTGGAGGAGATATTGGGAGATTTTCAGAGTGACCAACATGAGATCATGTATCATGTTGTGTCAAGTATTTTGGGACACTTGATGTCTAGGGTTTTGAGAAAAGTGGAGAATGTCCATAAGGACTACTCCCAACTTATGATGGCAATCAAGAGGATTGTTGAGGACATGGAGAAGGCTAAGATATTAATGAGCAAATGGATCCCCAGGATACATGCATTACAGAGAATGTATAAAGGATCTGCTAATGAGCCAAATCCACCAAAAGGCATTTTGTCAAGCTACAAGATGGCTAAAATGGCAGGGGAGATGCAAGGACTTATGGATCAATTGGCAGAGAAAGCAAAAACAAGGTTGGAGGAGTTTGAAAACACTTGATATCAAGAATGGGAATGGAGAGTTAAAGGGTTAATTTCAGTGGGAATCCAATTTGAAGCAATAACTCCTACCTTGGCTTTCTTCATCTGTGATGACAATAAGATTGATGTAGAGCTCCTGAAAAGTTGTATGGATAAACTGTTGGATTCTAATCAGCTCCTGAAAAGTTGCATGGATAAACTGTTGGATACTAATCAGCTACTAGAAGAATTTCAGAAGGAGGCTGATTCAATTTTATCCAAAAATAATTGCTACACATCTAACATGGATCAACTCCTTGCATATCAATGGCCATCACAAAGACTATATCAGGCCTGGGATGAAAAGTACAATCAGCTGCCAGAGCTATGAGTCATGTTGCCACACAAGTCAGATGTGTTAAATGACATGGCATTTAAATAATTCCTTCATTCTTTATCCGGGTAGTTTGGCATTCTTTTTGTCTCATTTGGTCTACTCAGCATCAGTTTCAACAAACTCCAACAACTCCAAAAAGGAATATACCTTCAACTTGGGAGATGAAGACTCAAAGTGTAATCATTCTCTCTTTCATCATTCCTACATCAGCGAGTATTTTCACCATCGGTGCAACAATTTTTGTCTTCTAGTAGAACATTCCTTTTGTCTTCTTCAAGAGGTTTTGTCTTTTTGTCTCTTTCTAGGACAAGATGGTCAAATGAAAATGTGACATCTATCTTATGGCTTGAAGCTTGTTTGCTCTCTTGTTGTTATAAAAGGGAATTCAGGCCATTTTACAAGGATCTTGCAAATTTGTAAGCAGAGTTACTTTTGTATATCATTCTATATATGTCTAGTTTAGGTCTTGTTAGGAAAGGATGCCAATGTGATTGGTAATTTTGTATAACATTACTAGCATTCAGAATCCAATACATGACAAATTTTGCATGCAAATTGTCTCCTATATATATTTACCTTCAGCATTTATGAATAAAATTGATCAAGGATCTATTTCTGTTCATCTTTGCAGTCTTTTTAGTGTATGAATGTTTCTTTCATGGCTTTTACTCAAGCAGTAAATTAAACATGTTTTATGAGAAACGTTGAATGTTTTAGGTATATACAGGGATTTGTAAGTAGAATTAATTGCAAAATTCTAAGGGATGGTAGTGTAATGCACTATCGTTAAGCTTTACTGTTAGGATCAATACTGTTATAAGGTTTTCCAATTGTGTTTCCCTTGACTCCATGACCTAGGTTTAAGGCACCAGTCTATGAAAAGTCCTGATTATAAACTTCATGATCAACAACTTTAAAGAACAAATTTGCTTTCAAGCAATATTTATTGCATAATATTATTTACATGTTCTCAGATCTGAAATGCATAAGCTCCAAGAATTTAGCCCTTTCAATGTGTTTATCTGTAATTCTTGATTAGTAAGAGAGAGCATATCTGTTTAAAGCAATATCTAAAGTCAATTGTATGAAACCCTAATTCATATTGCATAGGACCACCCTCCTAGGTTTTGCAGAGCTTGAAGTACAGAGGAGAAAATTATCCAAATCCTTCTCCTGTTCGTTGGCCAGCCCCTTAGGACAATTGAGAATAAGAATTGGCTATCCTTTAGGTTGTCTTAAGAATCAGCTGGGACATTAAAAAACACCAACTTGTAAAGACATTCATGTATAATTGAATCTCAATAATTTTGGCGTTTCAATTCACACCTCTGGAGTGCATATTGGAAATGAACAGCTATGCACAGTATTAACTGCTCTTCAAATTAGGAGGATGATGGCACCTTCAAAATTTTCAAATTTTGAATGCCCATATTGAAAAATTTGCCTTTAAAAAATCTGCCCAAGTGACCTACTTTGGAGGGTCACAATTTGAAGCCAGTTGATTTTCCTGCCAAACCCCTTGGTGAACACATTTATGTGACATATGTGAACATGCATGTCAGTTTTCAGCTTCCCATAATGAGTTTTGACAGTGTTTTGAAAAGCAAAGTTGGAGGGTTCTGGCACATTTTTACTGTTTGCAAACTCTTTGTCCCACGAAGTGCCCTCCTGTTTGAGTTGATATTTTGCAACTGGATGATCGTCATGTCAAATGGATTGTTGCTCTCCATTCTCCCTACATTAATGTACTCCCTAGTCCAATTTTAGAGCCTCATGATCTGATTTGCTATTTTTAACATATCAAAAACAAATGCAGTTTGCTCTGTTTTCACACCTGCATTTTCAGAACTTTTCAAAGTGGTCAAGTTTGACCCTCAATATCTTGTGATGAATAATGATTCGAGGAAAGCCCTCTTGCACACATATTCAGTGTACCCAAATGACCTAGTGTGTCCAGTGGCAGTTCCCCAAGAGATGATTTGATATTTTTTCAAAATGGCAACTTGGCGAACTTTAATCAGTTTTAAACAGGTACAGTTGCAGAAAAGTCTGACTAAGCAACTTTGATGTTCAATATCTTTCACCTCGTGACTTGTTTTGCCAAGCCATTTGTTGCACTCCATTCTTGGGTCACACGTCTACATGCTTGTAAGTTTTCATGGCTCCAGGAGGTCATTTGACTAGTTTCTCAGGGCAATTCCAAAGGCCACTTGACCTATTTGACTCACTGTTCAAATATGCCAAAAAGCAAGTTTTAATGGCAACCCAATTCATCTTTTCACTTCAAATGCATATGTAAGCAACCTCAAATCAATTTGAGTTGAAACTTGTTTGAAAACGAAAAAAAAATTTAGCCGAGCCCACATGGGACCCGACATGCTTTGCACAATGGTGAAATTGTAAGTGTTGCACTAAGGAAATCACTTCAAGTGAATTGTCTTGAACAGAGCAGCACATGGAGGGTATACAATTATAATCGCCTTCAAGTTTTAAAATGCAAAGATCAGATGCCACTTTTTGCTATCAGTCTCCTGAGCATAGATTAGCTATTTTTATTCTTCGTGATATGTCATACTTGATGGAGAGTACAAGAAATGATCACTTGCTTTTGGGTGCTCTTATCAGACACCTAGACAACAAGAGTGTAGTACACCAACCTTAGATGAAAACTGACATTGTTGAGATTGCTGCTATTTTGGCTAGGCAAGCTAGATCAAAACCAACAGTCACTGAAGTTGGTGCAATCAGTGATCTATGTAGACATCTACATAAAAGTCTTCAAGCCACAATGGAAGCAATAGGTCCACTGGAGGTTAATTGGAATGTTTCTCTCCAGGATGCTATTGAAGAATGTCTTATGGAACTCATAAAACGGGTTGGAGATCCTAGACTAATTTTTGATATGATAGCAATGGCACGTGTGAAGCTATCTGTAATACTAGTTGCAGAAAGAGCCACTATTGGAGCAATGTATATTCTTGCTCACATTATAGCTTCGAAGTGTGATCATTCATATGTCCAACAGGGCTTTCCAGATTCTCTTTTCCACCAGCTTTTACAAGCAATGATGCACCCTGATGTTGAAACACGTGTAACTGCCCATCGAATTTTTGTTGTTCTTCTTGTTCCAACATTTGTTTCCCTGTCAGGCTCCCAACACGACTCAAAGAGGACACTTTCAAAGCCTACTTAGGCATTTGCATCTGCAACTGCACTGTTTGAAAAGGCGTCAGAAATTTTCAAGCACATGCAATTGGAAGGTATGCAGCTAGTGTGCTAGCTGAGTGTAGTAAAATAGCACATTTTTACTCTGTACAGCCCGCGATTGAAGTAGAAATGTATCACAATTGTTTGACAAAATTCTATTTTTGTGTGGCTTTGACAACAAAGAAGATAGAATTGCATGTTGACTCCTGTAAACATTTAAATTATTGGTGCTGCCATGAGAGGACTTTTGCACCAAAGAGAATAAACGGAGGAATGATCCAGAGAAAGCGGCTACTTGTCCTAGGGCGACCATGGTATTAGCTGAGAGGGGAATCCAATGCAAGTGGCGCCACTATTGAAGCAACTGAATGAAGTAGCCATTGATAATTAAAATGGGGCAATTTGATGTTGTGAATGAAGTTTTAGCAAAGGCAACAGCGGCGGGAGACATTTTGTGTGGATAAAACTTAGCATATTTCTAATTTGTGCGAGGATTGTTGGCGCTTGCAGAAAGAATGTATCAAAATAATTTAAGGAAATTCTCTGCTGGCGCAAAGACAAATAAGGGTTTATGCTGCAAGTATGGGCATCCATTGTGCTCATTGAAGAGGATCAGTCCGATGTTGTGAAAGAAAGTTTACACCAATGAAAAGGGCCTACATTGGAAACATCTTTTTTCAGATACTTGATGCCGTCATGATTAGAGAACTTGCAGAAATGAAGCTAGGGAAACTCTAAGTCGATGGCTAGTGTTGAAAGCCGATGCAAAGGAGGATCCACATCTGCCCGCTAGCCCGCAAGGAACAGGGCTGACATCAGAAGAAAGGCACAGGCAAACGGGGAGAAGAGATAGGAGATTTTAATAAATCCAATTTTAACTATTGTAAAGCTTTATTTTAAAGCTTTATTTTAAAGCTTTACTTTTTGTTTGCCCATGAGCCTGAGCAAACAAATGATGCCGTCACCAAACAACAGCGGGAGAACGGGCATTGGAGCAATGACTTGGTGGGCCCGGTAATTTTTTAAAAGTTTTCTTTAACTTTTAAAAATGTTTGTCGAGTATAATATTTTAAAAACCCTCATTTTAAAATGTAAAATTTTAAAATAAACTGCAAGGTGAAATCAAACGGCATAGGGAAAAATATTTTGCCCATGAAAAGTATGAAGGCACGGATTAAAGATTTTTTAAAGCCCGATGAGATAAATTTAATAACTGTTGTGCTGAGCAAATATTTTAAAATGTGTAAAGTGCAAAAGTAAAAGGGGGCACGGGAAATAATTTTGTAAAGTGAATAATATATTCATTGTGTGAATGTTTTTTCTAGAGAAGATCTATTCACGGAGAGAACTAATTTTCACGCAGTAGGGTGAAAACTGATATGGAGATAAAATCTTTTGCAAACAAAGAATATTTTTTAACTGCAAAATAAAGAGGAATGATGACTTTTCAAGCTGGAGAATATTTTTCTGTTGAAGAGCAGCAAGTGCAAGAAGCATGAATCAGATTGCAGATTAGGGCTTCTCTTCAGGCGGTGGGCAGTTATTCATCAACGAACCTGAGTGTGCCAAGTGTCTTCTTCTGATGAGCATTTAGGGTTTTTTTCTCCTTAAGTGCAATTTTGGGATTCATTGTGGAGAGGGTTGTTTTTGTAATTAGTCACAGAGAATACTATAGTGTGAATACAGAACATTTCAAGGTTTTGTTTAAGTTGGAATCTATCAATACATATGTATTTCTGATAGCAATACTGGCAAATTAATACAAAATGGTGAAGATTCAGAACCATTTTCTCTCCTATGTGCTTGTTTTATGAGTTATGAATAAATATAATCAATGATTGTTTTGTTCATCTCCAGTGGTTTCCAGTGGGTGTGTGGTTTTGTTCTTGCTCATTAATTCAAGGAATTAATATAAATGCTTGAATGAAGTTGTAGATTCATGTGAATTAAGTGCTAGGATTTTGATAAGAAGTTGTGGTTGAGAATAAAATGTTGATGTACTGTAATGTAGTAATGTCAAAGCTTAGATGATGTTGTGTGTTAAAATGTTATCAGGTTGTATAGGTGTTGAAGTTGACTTCGTTCCAAGGATGAGGCACTGATCTAAGTGTGATATTCATGTTGCATTTAGTTGATTAATTCAGCAGCAAATCACAAATTTAAATCATTTTACTTATCAATCTCAGTTTGTTTGTGTGTGGAATTTAATGCTCTACATCTCTCATGTTTGAATTAAACACTACCTTGAAGGTCAGCCAAACCTTTAAGGTACTGTATCTTTCAAGCAATTGGAGGAGAAACATCCGTTTACAGTGTATTTGATACTTTGACACACAAGTATATGTAAGTATACTGAAGGGATTACCCTCCCAGGTTTAACAAAGCCTAAAGTGTAGAAGATTTCAGTCTTTGGCTGAATCTTGTTCGTTGGCCAAATCCATCTCTAAGTCTAAATATGAGAAAGTGGCTACTCTTTAAGACTCATTGCATCTGTTGATTTGGGAACCAACAGAGGGGAAGCTCCCTCTTTTGCTGATATGCGTAAAAAGTAAAGTAATCTAAGTTCCTATCTTTTTGACTCAGCTGGTAAACGCACAAGGTTATAAAACCAAATACATTGCAACTAAGGTTTTCTCTGGTTTTGCAGATCTTAACTACAACTAGGCTAACGCTAAAACTATCCTATCTCCTCTAGAAAAACAAAGCAAAAGGAATTAGGAGCAATTGGGAATGGTTGACGATAAACTCTATCTTAGGATTCCCAAGGAGGTGGAACACTCCATCCAAGGTGTAGGCTTAAATAAAGGTTATTGGAAACAACATGAAACGGCAAGCTTGTTCTCAGGATTCCCAAGGAGGTGGAACACTCTATCCAAGGTGTAGGCTGAAAATAAGTTTACTGGGAACAACATAAAACGGCAAGCTAGATCTCAGGGTTCCCGAGGTAAAATACTCTATCCAAGGTGTAGTCTGAAAAGAAGATTACTATAAATAAAAACAAAACTATGATCTATAGCCTGATACAACATAAATAAAAACAATATTAATGTCTGAAGTTACAGTATGATTCAAGAGATATGCAAAATTTTACCATTACAGTTAGTGGCCTGTTTGTTCACCATTGTGGCAGAGTGGAGGCTGTTGCAGCTTTCTTCAATTATCTACTTGAATATGGTAGTGTTGGCGTAACAACTAGCACCTCTGGAGTAAGAGTTGGTACGGATAGCTATGCACACTACGCAATGAGTGCTCTTCAAATTAGGAGGGGAAGCTCCCTCATTGTGCTTGACAAAAATGCTTTGAAAAGGAAAGTATACTAAACTAAATCCTGTCTTTTTGTTTCAGCTGTAGAGGTACAAGGCTTTCTCGAAAACTTCTATACGTTGCAGCTGAGTATTTTCTGGTTTCGCAGATCACTAACTACAACTAGGCTTAATTACTTAAAATCTCTCCAGTTTCCCCAAGAAAAACAGAGCATGAGGAAATGGAGCAAGCATGACTATCTGACGATAAACAAGTGTAGATTCTTAGCTTGAAGGCAAGGTGGCACATCTATCAGCTCAATCTAAACTAGTTTATTGGAAACAACAACAAACGACAAACTGAATATAGATTTTCTACTTGAAGGCAAGGTGGCACATCTATTAGCTCAATCTGAATAAGTTTATTAGTCACACACATCACAAAATAACCAAGAACAGATTCTCTACTTGAAGGCAAGATGGCACAACTATCATCTCAATCTGAACAAGTTTATTGAACACAAAACAGATTTGATCTAACTAAGGAAAGAATTCACCATTATAATTGCATGAAACCCTATGTGGCATAACAATTCATCATAATAGTAAAAACGCATGATCGCAGCGAGAGCAATATTGAGGGCAAGAGTAGGCCTGAGATATATTTCTCTCGGCAAAGATTATGTACAAATGAGCAAAAGCTCTTATTTATAGACATCAAAGGTGTAGGGAACCCTAAAATCACCTTGAGTCAATCTTCATCTTGCAATGCATGCAAGATTTATTGCTAAGCCCTAATAAAGCAAACTATACATTCGGAAAACTAGCATCGGTTAACGAAACATCTAATCTAAAAATGGACAATTGTGCAAGCATGCACGTCCTTATTGAAAGCATGTTAACTGGAAGACTACCATCAGTTAACGGAAAACCCTAAATAAAACTCCAAGTAAATAAAGCTGATCTCAGAATAGATATGCATGTGATGAGACAACGAGTTAACATGAAAGGGTAACACCAAGTTAACTCCTATGTATAAAGTCTATTCTGAGAGGTGGGAACTGAAGTCTACTAATCGTGATCTCGAGTAGTCAATCCCTCAACGAGATTGTTAACTGCATCACTATCTGGAGCTCTGATACTCTGTCGAAGAATGCTATGCCTGCACAGCATGTCCTCACTAGCTGTGATCTGGGACTAAAGTTCGCCCCTACTCCTTGTTGCTTCATCGAACAACGCTGACATGACTGTAAGCTAATTAATCTTACAGCGATCGGTCTCCCCACTGAAAATAGTATGAGTGAGTGCTTGGAGCTCTGACTGAACATCGGTAAGCTCAACATACGCACCACCCTCAATCTGATATCAGCACGGTAAGCGAGATACTAAAGTCCTCACAAACCGGAGTGCACTAGTGACGTGCTCTCTACTCTCAGCCAACTCTGACGCCATAGTCTCCTCTATCTTTGCCTTGAAAACCAATTGTGTTTTCCAAGAGTAGATAGCTTCTCTATCCTCTACATCTGTGACTGATTCATATGCCATACTCAGGTGAGCAATCATAATCTCATCCCGGGGTTTGTTAATTGCCATGTCTCGCTCTTCATCTTGGAGACGTAGATGGAGCTCTCGTGCATTGTACCGCAACTGATATAACTCTGTGAGCATAGAACAACCTCTAGCAACGAACTCCTCCTCCCACTCATCCAAACGCTTGCCATATGCAACTAAATGATTAAGTTGACCTTGTTCTGCTGGAGGCTTAAGCATCGGCAGGAGTGTAGCAATAGCATCCGGCCTGTGTACAAGGCTAGAAATATACTGACGAAGCTGTCTGATTTCAGCCTTGAGGGCTGCCTTATCCTCTCTGTCTTTCAGTATTCTATCCCTGGCACTGTCTGTAGCAACTTGTAGAAGATCAACCTGGGTCTGGCGTGTGCTACGACCAAGGTTGACTGTGATAACCTCAAAGTCCTGAGATTCCAACTCATCCAAGCTCTTCCCCTGTGGAGGTATAGCAGTCTCGACGACGATCTCCATATCGATATTCCTCTCCACGTGGACCATGTTCTTGATCCTCTTGTCTGGCACATCCTAGTAAACCTAATCAAAATCTAAATGATTAAGGACATAGGATGGCTGCCTCCTCTTCCTTCCCAGCTGAGACTCAATCCAAGACTGATCTCGGCTAATACTACTGGAAGGGTCTGTACTAGCAACAGGCAGCTGTGACAAGAGCGAATATGTAGAGGCGCTGCTGCGAGATGGGGAACCTAAATCCAATTCAATATGAATTGGGGCTGGTGACTGCTCCGGAACTGGTGTAGGAACTTGAGGCTGAACCTCAGGCACTGGCGGACTCTGAACTGGCCTCTGAACTGGCTCTGTGATAGGCTGTCTGTCAGGCTCCGTGTGTGTATTAATAGCAAGCGCCTTGCCTTTTGAATTGTTTGGCACTTGACCTTTCTTAGGAGGGTTACTCCTTTTCTTCTGTTTGGGTTTTGACGAAGAAGGTAGTGAAGGATTCACCACTACTGGCGGCTCTGCTCTAGGCACACTTACCCTCCTGGTCTTCTTGTTGTCGAGGTAAAGTATATTGTTTTGAATAACTCTACTTGACCTCTCTTTTACCGTTGCGTACTCCTTGGCATACCAATCAACTGTTGGCAACGGCTGTGTATCGACCTGCTCTCTGAAAAACTGAGGAAGAACTTCTCCCTCATCATCTGATAAACCTCCCACATCTTCTGACAAGAAAACAGAAATCTGTGAGAGAGAGAAGCGGCCATAGCTACGTCTGCGAACCTCAAAATCATCTGCGCAATTTGCCCAATAATCCTCCATAGAAGGCTCATGATATGCACGTCCAGCAAGGCGAGTTGTGTAATGACCTGAAAGATCATAGGCACGTGCCTCAACAAGATACTTGAGATGATATTTCTCAAGCTCCTGTTCTGCAACTTTGGCATCAACTGCCGACTTACACCAATACATTCCAAATTGAAAAG
Organism: Sequoia sempervirens; assembly: GCA_007258455.2. NCBI lineage: Eukaryota > Viridiplantae > Streptophyta > Pinopsida > Cupressales > Cupressaceae > Sequoia > Sequoia sempervirens. The sequence continues at coordinate 2,268 of VDFB02274327.1, read as the reverse complement.
GAAAATTGATAGATGGTTTGTGCCTGCGGCGTAAAAGACAATGAACATCATGCATCTGTCTCAGGAACTCCATAAAGACTGTCTTATCCGAAGGATAACGTGGAAGCATAGCTAGATTTCCTATAAATCCATATACTCGGATGTAGGTGTATGTAGGGAACTGAATAAACCAATCCGCCCAACCATCCATCGCTGCTCTAGCAACTACCGAGATACGAATGTGCAACTCTCGGTCCAAATTTCTCACTGTATAAGTCAGGAAAGCCTCGTGAACACGCTTGAAGTGACGTTCAGCCTTAGTGAACTCAAGTTGATCATAATACTGATAGACTTTCTGAACACTGAGAATGCCCACGGTGTTTAGTCCTTGGAACTGACCCTGACAAGCAATCAAATACATGAGATACGAACACGTGAAACTCATGAGCAACTAGGAAACCGGTGATCTACTTGTGGATAACATCGCTGATGAAGGATGCCCAGTCATAATGCTCCTGCCCAGATATGATGTGACCAATAATGTAATACATCCAAGGCTGGAAAACATTAGCATGTGATTGACCTGAGACACGATTCAAGAGTGTAATTAGAATCGAGTACTCATCCTTGTACTCACCACGACCCACATTGTTTGGCAATCTGTTCCTCGCTTGCTTTAACCATCTTTTTGCCATTTTATTCTGGCACTTGTCCACATCAGCATTGAATGCATGCTCGCACTGCTCCATAGAAATAACTAAGTTGTTCGGGTGCTGAGGTATACCAAAACTTCTTTCCACATCCAAAGGCTTGAGACTGCAAATAACTCGTCCATCTACTGACACTATCTCACGAGTAGTAGAATTGTAATGCTTAATACAAGACATCACGAATTCAATACAATGAACAGAGATAGGTATGGAAGCGGCCTCCAATAACCCAAACTGCTGAATGTTCTGAATAATCGAACTTCTGATCTTGACTGGATCTAAGACTGCTTCTGGCAGCACTTTATGAAGATCCGTCTCAACTGTCCCGATGAAGTCGTAAGGACTGATTTGGTCCTGTATTCGAGCTGAGTGTACTACATTCTGAAAAACTCGCCTCTTGACTGTGAACTTGACTATGTTCTGACAAGATTTCTGGAAAGCTAAAAATAGCCTTTTGAAGAGTTATTTTCGGCGAAAAATCTAAGATATGGGTTTTTACTAGAGAAAGATTCTAAGACAACCCAGAACGTCAGAAATGCGAAAATCTAACCTCTACTCGATCATGCAAAGAATTTTCAGTTGAGAAAATTAGTAACTCAAGAACGAATGTTCTGAAGTTAAAAATTCCTGAAAAATCAAACGCACGATTTTAATTCGAGGAAGTTATATAGAAATGATCCAGATGTTTAGACTTATCAAATTCGCCAATTTCAAGAAAATGCGAATTGGATTTTGAGAGAAATTTGAGAATCAAGGAAGAAAAAGACGTTTTTTATAAGCTCTTTCTTCTGTGAAAATCGCCCTTGTTCTTCAAATTTGCTGATAATTGTGAACTAAAACCTGCAAAAAGAATGAATTAATGAAATCGCCTTTGATTGTTGATGATGAATTTGCCTTTGTTCTGAAAATTCGCCTTTGCTTGTAAAATCGCCTTTGCTCTAAAGAATTGCGAATTTCTCTTGAAGTTGTGAGAATGAACAATGATGGCGCCATGCTTTAAATAAAGAAAATTCGTACCATCTTGTTCACTGCAAGATTTAAAACCTTAACGGAAATAGAAGGCTTCTAATTGGACCCCCTTCAATTACACTACCACTGACTTGAAGTTCAAAATAATAAAATATTCATTATGCAATTTGCAAAGGCGCCTAATTTTAGAAAAATCGCCATTTAATGCAAAATATGCAAAATAAAAATTAAATATTATTTAACTTCAGTTGACAAAATGAATGAAGCTTTATGATTCACCGGCTAACTTCACTGATTCCGAAAAGTCATTATTTGGTCTCATAGGCGTCCATTTGCTCAAGATATGACATTTTTTATTAACTTCCTACTTTGTAGATGAGTACAAAGTTACAACTGGCCATCTTAGTCACTGATTTCTGGGTGACTGGCTGATGCTGAGACTAAGCTGGTGTATTCATCGCGAAGCCTGCAGAGCAAGGAAGAAATGTCTGCTGGAAGTCATCACTGCAAAATCCACCATTTAACACCTCAAAGAATTAGGCGCCCTTGATTAAATTGATTTTCAGGAACTAGACTTAACCATTTCCCCAAACTGTCATCTGACGCTTCA